>PISX010006013.1:0-101677 GCA_004024625.1 Mellivora capensis | reverse complement strand
AAAAAAAAATATATATATATATATATATTAGACTGGTGACTAGAACAGGGTCACCCACTTAATTGTGGGGTATTTTGGTCTCTTAGAAGAAAGTACCTCCCAAATTTTAAAGAATGAAAAATGTAGATAAGAGTAAACACAGTGAAGGGATGGAATATTCCTATAAAGATGAAAAACAAAAAATTGTTTTTAATTTCTAAAAAAAAGGAGTTGATTAATTTGGTTGGGAGAATAAAGAAAAAGAAAGTGGAGAGAATTTGCTCAGGCTGGAGACTAGAACAAGCCTAGAGCTAGATTTAGGGTGTCTTTTGATCCACTAGAGGAAGTTGTACCCCAAATTTTTTAGAATAAAAAACTCTTATGTGAATACAAAAAATAAAGTTAAATACTATGCAGGATAAAATATTATAATAATGAAGGCTCAAAAAAGATTATTATTTTTTTGGAAAAGGTATTGTTAAGATAAACTAGTTACAAATGTTAAAGAAAGAAAAGGGTAAAAGTTAAAAAAAATTAGCAGAAAAAGAGAAAAAGAAAAAAAATTAAATTAAAGAAAAAATTGAATTAACTACAAGACTAAAGAATCATGGGGAGAAAGCCATGAATTCTGCGCTTTGCTTTCTCCTCCTCTGGAGTTCCGCTGCTCTCCTTGTCAAGTGAACTTGGTCTTGGCTGGATTTCTTTTAATCTTCTGGGGGAGGGGCCTGTTGTAGTGATTCTCAAGTGTCTTTGCCCAAGGCAGAGCTGCACCGCCCTTACCAGGGGCCGGGCTAAGTAATCCGCTCGGTTTCGCTTTCGGGAGCTTTTGTTCCCTGAGCGCTTTCCGTAGAGTCCGGAGGACGGGAATGAAAATGGCGACCTCCCAATCTCTGGCCCGGAGGAGCCGAGAGTTCGGGGCCTCACTCCTCAGTGCTCCCTCCGAGAAAAGCCCCAATCACTCCTGTCTCCCTGGCCTCCAGCCGCGCTCCGAGCTCACCCAGCCTGCGACCGGTTCAAGGTAACCCCGAGCTGAGAGCTCACTCCTCGGCTCTGTCTCTGTAGCCGGCTTCCCCGCTCCAATACCTGAGAGCTCTGCAATACTCAGACACCCCCGATCCTTCTGTGACCCTGCGGGACCTGGGGCCACACTGACCCAGCATGGGCTTCACCCCGGTTTAGCCTCTGGAGCGATGTCCCTCCGTGGAGCAGACTTTTAAAAGTCCCGATTTAGTGCTCCGTTGCTCCGCCGCTTGCTTGGGAGCCGGCCCCTCCCCCGCGGTCTATCCTCCCGTCGCTTTCGATTCACTTCTCCGCCAGTCCTACCTTCCAGAAAGTGGCCGATTTTCTGTTTCCAGAATTGCTGTTCTTCCTCTCTTTGATCTCCCGTTGGATTTGTAGGTGTTCGCAATGGTTTGATAAGCTATCTAGCTTATCTCCTGCTACCTGATGTCGTCTCAGCTGCTACTGCTCCGCCATCTTGACTCCTCCCAGAATTCTATTATTTTCAACATGCATCTTTTATACTGTACAATAGTATATGCAAAGAATTTATCAATAAATATATACAAATTATAGATGTGTAATACATATATAGAGATATACACATATGTATACATTATGTATGTATGTGTATATGAAGCAAGTATGTGCTTAAGATATATAATTGAAAAGGATGTCCTGAGGAAAAAAGTTTAGATACTGTTGTATGTTTATCATATGGAGCTGAGTTCCTGCAAAGCTGATTGCCTTTTGTGTATCTCTACCTAAATTATTTGTCATCACCTCAAACTCTGTGAAAAAAAAGCAACCATCATTTTCTCCATCAAGGTCCAGTTTCTCCCTCTGATCTGTTTCTGTTGATGACGTCAGTCGCTGCTCCCTGTCACCCAGCCTGGAAACCTCAAGTCATGTCTCCTTGGCTGCGCTTACCTCAGTGGCTGCAGAAGCTTTTACAACTGTTTCCTCCTTCCTTCCCCACTTTTTCAGGCCTACTTAAGGACTGTGGCAATAAATGTCTAATTGCTCTACACTCATTCTCTCTTGTTTTAAGCTAATATGTCCTAAAAGGTTCGTTTTTCTGAATCATGTTTCTGATGACATCACAAGCTTGTTGCAACTCCATATATAATTAAAAACTGTGAACTGGAAAAAATGTCAAAAAACAATCCCTAAGTATGGCATTCAAGAGCCTTCCTGTGCCTTGGCTTCAAACTCCCTGTCTCCTTTTCTATGCTATGATTTATTCAATTGAACCCTTACTCTGTGCCTGACACTTTGCTAGTGTAGGGGAAGAAGAATAATCCTCGATCCTCTTAGGATCTCAGGCTGGGTCTGAAAATTAAATTGACAGAAACAGATTAACAAGAGAAAAGTGCATCATTTATTTAATATATGTTTCACACAACATGGGAACCCTCATAAGGAAATAAAGACCCAGGGAAACAGACCTGAGTACATTTATGCTATGTTTGATGAATAGTCAGCGTTGTGTTCAAATATGATAGTTTAAGGAGAATGAAGTAAGTGTAATAGCAAGACTTAATTGCTAGGTTCTTCCTGGCATTTCTTTGCCTTATGAGATAAGGTCGCAGCTTCCCTCTGGGCAAAGGGAGGGCCCCTCTCCCATGAGGATTTTATGACCTGTTTCAGGAGAAAAAGGGAGAGAGGGGGGACCCTGACCTTCCTGCTTCTGCCATTTTCTCGAGCTCCTTCAGCTTAATATATTCAGTTTGGGGGTAGCATGTCCTGACCCCATCACTGGGACTATTATAGGTGTTAATCTCATTTAATTCTTGCCATACTGTGTGAGGTAAATGGCTGAACTTCTAATAATGAGGGCGATTCCAGAACCAGAATCCCTGGATTCCAATCCTTATCTTATCAACTGTGTGACAAATGACTTGCTAGACAAGTTTGTTAACCTCTCTTGCCTCAGTCTCCTCACCTGCAAAATATGGCAGTGATTGCATTTACATCAGAGGATTGTTGTGAACTGTGTTAAACACCTTTAAAATATTCAGACCCAGGCCTATGGTGCTCAATAAAGGCTACTCCTATCACGACTGTTATTAATACTAATATCTTCATTTTCCGGAAGAGGACCCGGGGCTCCTAGAGGCTAGGTCAATTGCCCCTGCTCACACAACTGCCGATTGTCAGAACAGGAACTCTCAGCTACACCTGTCTGGCTCCACAACCCATGTCTTCACACCATGTGTCACCACCCCCGGTTTCCAGACCCATCTCTCCTGCTTCCTGCACATCTGTGCTCACGGCCCCAGTTGAGTCAGATTACTCACATGTCTCAAAGATGCTTTGTACTTTTTCCTTTCCCTTTCCTTCTTTTCATGGTTTGCCTTTCCTCCTGAAAGGTTTCTATTGAAATGCATTTCATTCCTCTCCTTCCTCTTCAGTGGTGATCTCACCCTCTTAAAATCCTGCCCATTCCTGTGAAAGGCCACCTTCCCTCCGATACCATCACTGACCCTCTTTTGCCCTTTTCCATGAAACAAGCAACTGTGTGATCTCAGTCTCTGTCTGAACCGAACTATATGCCCCGGTTGTTATCATATTCATGCCTTTCAGCACAGATATTTGTGCACCTACAATGGAAACCTGGATTTTATGTCTGAAAATCCCCCAGAGATCATCTTGCCTGATGACGGTTTTCAGGGTCCCAGGGTTCAAAGGAGGTTCACAGGACGATGGTCCAGGACAGCCGAAGGTGGCTGGGAAAGCCTGAGTGGGCGGACATGTGAGACCTTACACACACCCACAGCCCTTCACACAGAGTGTCCCCTTTTTATCTGTTCCACAGTTTGGGGTAAATGTCTAAACACCTCCTATAATAACTTACTGTTTTCTCTCTCCCACTGCATCTCCAACATTTTGTGGGAGGAGAGACTCTTATGGAGAGTGTGTCTCCAACAGCAACTAGCTCGGGGCTGTGACAGACTGCTTATTCAAGACAGGCCCACAGACGGAAGACACTGTGCTCAGCACTTTAGCACGGCCTGTCTCAAATATTAAACCTCCGGACAGTCATGCGATATAGGCTTTCTCTCCATTTTCAACATATGTAAATGGAGACTAGCCTCACCAAAGTTAAGAAATCTGCCCAAGTTCACACAGCTAGTGAGTGATGGAGGAGACTTCAAACCAAGATCTGTCTGGCTCAGATTCTGAATTTGGATGGACCAAGATTCAAATCCCTGTCTGTCTCTAGCTAGCTCTGTGATCTTGACAAAGTATTTGATGTTCCTGAACCTCATCTTAACAACAGCCAGAACCATACCTCTACATACTGTTTCTAGGATTAGATTCTGTATGTCAGATGTCTGGCTTTTAACCAAAGTTGGCTAATGTTATTTCACTATACCATTTTCCTGGAAAACACTAGGTACCTTAGTCTCTGAATCTTCTTCAACAGGTACTAAAGAGCCGCATTCTGAGACAGTTTACCATGTACCCCATGTAATTTTAAAATGTTGAGAGAGTCATGCAGTGTCTATCAGGGTGAGCCAGCAATTCCAGACTCCAATATAAACCAGTGATACAGTGAGTTCTGTTTTACGACACAGCTTGAAGTCTGGTGAATCTGGTCTGCTAACGTAATTCCCTCATGTTTAAAATATCCTAAGAAAAGTAGCACTTCTGCTCTCTTCCTACTAAGCCCCTCAGTATCCAAATCTCAACTCTCTTGCCAGGAGGAGCAGTCAAATGTGAGAAATGTGTGTTTGCGTGCGTGTGTGTGTGTGTGTGTGTGTGACCTTAGTGCATGTATATCTTTATTTCACTGTTGTGAGGATGGGTAAGTTACTTATAAAGCATAAAAATAAAAAGAATGGCAAGACAACAGGCCTAGCTGTACCTGGCAGAATGTTTTTGATAGGTTCATAGAGTTTTAAAACATATTCTATAGCACATTAATTAACGTTTAATCATATCATTATTTATATACACAAACGCTGGCTGGGTTTTTCTAGTATAGTTAACACACAATATTACATTAGTTAAAGATTGTCTATTTTTAAATGTTTGTTTTTTTATTTCTTGAAATTCCATTAGTTAACATATAATGGATTATTAGTTTCAGAGGTAGAGTTCAGTGATTTATCAGTGCTCATTACCTCATGTGCCCTCCTTATAAATGCTTGCTTCTAATATGAAATTTGCTTTATTAAATGCTTATAAGTTATAATTTTGAGAAAAGAGTGATGATTGTTTGTTGTACCTGTCCCAAAAAGAACACGCAATAAAAAAAAAAAAATTCCCTTTAACTAAAAGGGAACTAGGAACTATTCTGCAGAAGAATTTAGTATAAAGTTTTTTTCCTGTCTAAGTCTTCCACTCCTAGAATCTGGATTCTCCACCTACCTGAGAATCGAGTAAAAATAATGGGTTCCTTTTATCAACCTTCCCAGAGAATATGTTCATTTTAAAAATGGATTGACTGGCAATAAAAAAGGAAATTTTTAAAAAATGACTGACTGGGTGTCTGAGTGGCTCAGTCAGTGGGGTGTCTGACTCTTGATTTCAGCTCAAGTCATAATCTCAGGGTCATGGGATCAAGCCCTGCAATGAGCTTCCTGCTTAGCACAGAGTCTGCTTGTCCCCCTCCCTCTTCTCCTCTCCCTGTTCATGCTCTCTCTTTCTCTCTCTCTCTTTCAAATAAATAAATAAAATCTTTAAAAAATAAATAAATAAAAACAAAAATGGATTGGCCACAGGATAAGCAACATCTATGACCCTAGAACATTGCCGTGAGTGAAGAGCTCTTAAAAAGGATAATTTCCTATTGCGGAATGACTAACAGATGGTCATTACATGTCACTGTTAGCTTCTTCATCATGGTTTCTTTTAGAGCATCCAACTGGTTTACCACATTTTAGGAGAAATTCTATAACTGGGGTGACTGGGTGGCTCAATTGGTTTAGCGCCCAACTCTGGACTTTGGCTCAGGTCATGATCTCAGGGTCATGGGATCAAGGCCACATAGGGCTCTCCCCTTGGGGTGGGGTCTGCTTCTCTCCCTATTCCTCTGCCCTTTTCCCTGCTGACACATGTGTGTATGGGAGTTCTCACTCATTCTCTCAAATAAATAAACAAATCTTAAAAAGAAGAAGAAGAAGAAGAAGAAGAAGAAGAAGAAGAAGAAGGGGAAGAAGTTGTTACCATAACTGAATTTAACAGAATGTATCAAAAATATTTCTAAATTATTTTCTTTTTCTGGCATTAATTTAGGTAGTGAGCCATGAATCAATGTTTATTAGAAAAGCAGAACTTCACATACAATGAAAATGTGCTTTTGTGTGTGGGAAAGCACATTTTTGCAAAGAAAACCATTATTTCAATATACAAATATTTTCAGAATCTATCACCGTGCAAATGCTTAATGTGATCACTACAAATGATTTTCAGATTGATTTTTGCCATTTTGACAGTCTATTATCAATATCACATGGCCATCTTTTCTTCCTACCAAGCACAGAGTCCACTAATGAACTGGATGTATTCTCAGAATTTGGATTTAAAGTTTCCTTCACAATATGCCTGTTTTGGAATTGTAGTCTAAAGGGGATATATGACAAAGGGACATTTCTTAAATTGACACTTGTTTGATGGGTTCAATTTTTTTTTTTTTAGCCCCCTGCAAAGTAAGAAAGTGTTATCTTTTATGTACCAGATCTGCCATCAGCCGCTTGTTTTCCAAACTGTTAATAGGGTTGTTCTGAGTAATCTGCACTCTCTTTGTGACCCAAGAGAACTCACTGAGCTTGGAGGTACAATCTGTGACTCTGGGGCAGTTTCTCTCTGTAAAGCTAATAAAACCTGCACCCTTACCCTTATTAGTGCTGTCCTCTCACCAACTGAGCTAACACCTCCAAAAGCAAATAGATGATTTGCACAGAGCCATATTCACATCCAATTTCCAAACCAGCTCTTCCTGTGTCACAGTGGAGAGGTACCCTACAGTGAAAATTTATAGAACTTTTAGTAGTTTTTATAAGCTTCCTTTTCCAGGTTTAGTGGAAAGGGGATTGTTGAAAAAAGTCGAACATAAAATTCAAAAGAAAAGAGAACCTGGCAGAAACCTAAGAGAGAGTATTAATATTCAAATAGAGGTATCTTACTCTGTCTTCCTAAGTTTGTCACCAACATGAATATATTTGGTGAAACAATATTTATTGAGTATCCACTTCAGGTGAGACATTGTAATTTAATGACAGATAAAGCATAGTTGGGTCTTGCAAAACATACAGTCTAATTGGGAACATAAATAACGATAACAATTAAGTGCTATAAGGGAATTCAAGGGGAAGTTACAGGATTCTGAGAAGGCTTTCTAAAAGTGTTAGCAAATCATCAAATGTTGAAAGTTTTCCAGTCGGAAAGACGCACTTTTCTTCCATTTTATTTAAATATATTTCTCTGTACCCTTTTAAGCACTACATTTAATTCTGTGTTCTAAGACTCTTTACTTCTCTTTTGCCTTCTTTATTGTTACAAAGCTCTTGAAAGTAAGATATTTAAACTTAAACCTCTTAGGTGTTTTGTTTTGTTAAATTTTTGGTTTTTGTTTGTTTTTTTAAAGATTTTATTTATTTATTTGACAGACAGAGATCACAAGCAGGCAGAGAGGCAGGCAGAGAGAGAGGAGGAAGCAGGCTTCTGGCTGAGCAGAGAGCCCAATGTGGGGCTCGATCCCAGCACCCTGGGATCATGACCTGAGCCGAAGGCAGAGGCTTAACCCACTGAGCCACCCAGGCGCCCCCAAAGATTTTGTTTATTTATTTGACAGAGATCACAAGTAGGCAGAGAGGCAGGTGGAGAGAGAGGGGGGAAGCAGGCTCCCCACTGAGCAGAGAGCCCGATGCGGGGCTCGATCCCGGGACCCTGAGATCATGACTTGAGCCGAAGGCAGCGGCTTAACCAACTGAGCCACCCAGGCACCCCTTGTTTGTTTGTGTTTTTTTGACAGAGAGAGAGGCATCGCAAGTAGGCAGAGAGGCAGGCAGAGAGAGAGAGAGGGGGAAGTAGGCTCCCCGTTGAGCAAAAAGCCCGATGTGGGGCTCAAATCTAGGACCCTGAGATCATGACCTGAGCTGAAGGCAGAGGCTTAACCCACTGAGCCACCCAGGCGCCCCTCTCTTAGGTGTTTTTAAAGTATTTCCATAAGCCCTCCCCAGGAAATTAACAAGTGAGGCTATTATGTTTGTAGCAATGAGAAAACTAAAGGTACAGTGAAGGTAGGTCCTACTTGGTGCCAGTTTTAAAATCAGAACAATATTCCGGTTCCTTTACTCCTAGTCTAATGGTCTCTCCATTTAGCTTCAAGTTTCTACATCTTGCTTGTTAATCATCAAGTTTTTGGTTGCCCAGGAAATTGTATTATTGTAAGAGTTTCAGATGATAAAAGCTTTCAGAAAAATAAAAGTGAAAAATCCTGAATTAGTCTTTTTTAAAAAGTATGTAAATACATGTCATTTAAACCAGAGAAGATACAGAGGAGCAAGATGTTTTGAGTCAAAGACATGATTTTCAAAGACAAGCTAATCAATTATGTGGTCCTAACTTTAAAAGCCTTACTTAAAAATTAAAAAATAAAAAATAAAAACCTTTACTTTACACAGATTGTATACAACTAACTTCACCAGTCTGTCCTAACTAATTTTAAATTGTCTGATTAGGGCTAATTATTCATAGGCTCGTCATAAATCCCAGTTTGCCTGGGATAATCCCAGTTTACACCAATTGTCAAAATTGAAAATAACATCCTCTCTCACTTGAGAAGTACTGAGTTTCAATAATAAACCACATGATCACCCTAGTTATTCACCATATTCTGGTCAAATGGGTTGGAAACAACAGGTATATGCCTCCCTAACCCACGCCAGCTCTCCAATGCTTATCTTTGTATTGTCTGTGTATAATTTTGAATACCCTCCAGGTAAGTACTACCTAGTTGTGATAGAGTACAGGAGGAAAAAGAAGGAATGCAGTCTGCTTAAATGTTCTTCAAGTATTGGTGGCAAAATTACTTCCAAGGCGTTTGGTAATAGTACACTTGTCTAAGTCTTTTAGTCATTGTATTTTGGTTGCTTTGTTAAGTTAGTCTTGATTGATTGCAAGAGGGTGTGGGCAGGTGGTGAGCATTTGGCCATTTGGTCTTGCTGTTTGCAGGGTGCAGACATTTGCTAACCATATTAATTGTTAAACTCAAGTTTAGGTGCATAATAAGGGAAGAGAATATGTTCTTTAAGACTTGGCTCCTTTTTCTCATAGTACTTCCTCTATGTGATTTATAGTGTTGTGTTTTTTTTTTAAGTATGACAAAAAATTTTGGTAGATAAAAGTTAAAAATAAAATATTTAAACTTAAATAATACTATGGTTTTTATTTTTGAAAGGGGAAGGAAGGATGTATCTTGGGATTTAGGTAATCATATGTTCACAAAGCTAAAAGGATCATTGGTAAATTGTATATCTTGCTACCCTAAAGCATGACCACAGATTATAAAATATCTCAACTGTCAGAGGAAAATACTGTATCTAAAGAAGTATTTTTTTCTTTTTATTAAACCATTCTATTTGGCATTTGTATCTCTAAATTATCCATATCTAGGAAATTTTTATATTTTCAGTGCCCAGCATAACACCTTATAACTAATACTTGAAGAAATACTTATCAAGTGAACAAATGATTATTCACATCTTAACAGATACCTCATTTCATATATATATATATGTATATATATATATATATGAGATAAACTATCTCCTAGATTTAAAATAAAAATATTTCTTACATTCTCATAATTCAAGGGTATATTAACATCTGCATGTATATGTTCCTTCTTCTCATAAAAGCAGTAAAAAATTTTCCAGGAAAATTTTTAGGAATTATAGGAATTTTAGGAATTATAGGAAAAACCTATAATTCCCTTCTGGTTCCACTATAGTAATGCTGATGTGCTTCCTTCTGAAATGATCAGTTCCTTTAAACAACAACAACAAGTAATGATTCGAGTATGCATTCCACAAATGGTACCAAAGCTTTTTGTGAATCAAATACTTTCAATTCTCAAAAGTTTTCCTAACCAGGCATAGATTCAAGATATTTCTCAGTGATTGCCTTGCTTACTAGAGAATGACTAAAAAAGAATATGTAGTAAGCCTCCAAATTCTGACAAGCTTTTCAAGGGCACAAATAATTGAGACAATTTAAGAAACCACTTGTATTGGGGCTCCTGGGTGGGCTACACACTCTGTGCAGAATCTGTTTGTCTCCCTTCATCTCTTCCTCCACCCTCCCCCATTGACTCATAATCTCTCTCCTTCTGAAATAACTAACTAAATCAATCAATCAATCAATCAATCAATAAAATCTTCTTTAAAAAAAAAAGAAGCTATTTTCATTTCAGTCCATGCATGAGAGTATCGCATTATCATTTTCTTCTCTCTGTCCCTCTACAGTCCTAAGGTATCCATAAATATTTTGTCTCTACCTAAGCTCATTTAATTTGTTTATTATATTTATCTGGGTAGAACTTTGGTCTGAAACAGATTTGATATATGTGATGTTCAGGTCACATTCATTTATTTTATATGTATTTATTGAGTCACTATGTTGTACCAGGTACTGAAGTTGATATGAGAATACAATAAAAAATGAATCTGACATTGGCCCTCCCATAAGTATATCATAGTCAGAGAGGGGAGGAATGTCAATAAATAATTAAAATAAATGCTGTGGCTCAGACAATAAGAAAGAGTTGATCAAGGCACAGTGATGACACAGAGAAGAAAGTGATTCCGAATGAGCTTTGTGTGAAATTTTAAAATAAATTTTCAGAGATAGATGGGTAAGCTGAATCTTTAAGAATTAGTACAGTGAGCCAAGTAAACATAGTTCATGAAAGCATTCCAGGTAGTGGACATGCAAATGTACCTTATAGAAAGATCCTAAGTATCTGGAAATCACAGAGGAAGTATCCTAGTATATAAGTAGCCTTTTCCTTTAAAAATTTGTATCTTTTTTTAAAAGATTTTATTTATTTATTTGACAGACAGAGATCACAAGTAGGCAGAGAGGCAGGCAGAGAGAGAGAGGGGAAAGCAGGCTCCCCGCTGAGCAGAGAGCTCAATGTGGGGCTCGATCCCAGGACCCTGAGATCATGACCTGAGCCGAAGGCAGAGAGGCTTTAACTCACTGAGCCACCCAGGTGCCCCTAAAAATTTATATCTTATGTGCTTTCAATGCAAATGATAAAATAGTTGATCCTTTTTGACCATTATCTTTAAATAAAGTAATATCTAAGCTGAGAGGCACTTCACTTCTTACTTGCCAGTAGAGGCAATAAATTCTCATGAAGGAATTACTAATCCCAATTCCAATTTTAAAATGTCATTTTTCATACAATTACATTTGTCTGCAAAATGAGTAGCCAGAGTGGATACTGGGTCTTCCACCCTTGTGAGTCTTAGTCTATGAAATGGAGGTTGATCTTCCTTTGAGAAACATGTTTCATAAATATCATATTGTCTCTGCATAGGAACCTCTAGATGTTATAAATCATCAACCTCTGAATTAGTTATCATACCTAGAAACCCCCAATATTAACAACAGTGCAGGTATCCCTCTACACGGAGATGTTTAAAGTTCCTCCCATTTCTAGAACACCATGACTAATTGCCTTATGAAACTGTGAAAGGTCTAGTTTACATCAATAACCTCCAGGATACCCCGTGATACTCTGAGTGATCAAAATAACATTTCTTACGACACCTCATGAAGTCAGCTGAACTTAAAGGAAAGAACTCCTGTGAACAATGACTTCACCTGTTAGCTCATGGATTTCCTTCTAGTTAGAAAACAGTTTCCTGCCTGAAGCTGAATGGCCGGGCTCAGTCAGGCAGGGCTGTAGAAAATCCCTAAACAGACAAAGAAGCAAGCCCAACCAAAGAGAGCTACTGCCCAGCCAAACTGTAACGTGTCTTTTTAAATCAATCTTGAAATCAGACTCTCAAGAAAAGGAAATGTTACTGCATGTCACAACATCTGCTAAAGTGCATTTACTTCCAACAGAAACAATAGGACACTTAGCTTATTGAAAAAGGCCAAATTGCTAAAAAATAAGATAAAATAAAATAAAATAAAATAAAATAAAATAAAATTACGATACCCTAAGTAGACACAGGAAAGCTTTGTCAACTCCAATGAAGTGGTTTCTGTGGACTGTGCGCTTTTCTGTGCCCCCTGCATCTCCTCACTCTTATAATAAGTAAGTAAGTAAGTAAATAAGAAAATAAACAAAACTACTAAAATGAGGGAGCCTGAATATAACCTTTTCAGCAAGAGATAAAAACATGTTGATTGGTGCGTGCTGAAGGATATCATTAAACTCTCGATGTTTGATTTCATTTCTTCTTCTCTTATTTTATTTATTATTTATTATTTGGTCGCCCGCAGGCATCTCTGTACTGACTGACCCTGCTAGTTCAACTATTAAAGAATTTCCCTCTCCAAGGAGGCCTGATGTAAACATGGTAATCTGTTTGGCGGCTCCTATGATGGTCCATGAATAAAACATATGACGACCCAGTTGGAGTTCAAGCAGTTCACTATTTGTTACCAAAGAGAATGTTTGGAAGCTCATGGAAAGCTTCACCATGCTTAATCCCAGAGGCCTGGAATCCCATTCTTGGTTCAGACTAAGCCACAAGAATTGTGACTTAAATATTGGCCTTATGGTCAACCACCCTACGATATCTTACTAAACAGACCGAATGCCAGGGATTTGAATGTGCCTCTAATTGTGGCAGAAAGCAAGTCTCTGCTTTTAGAATGTATATGCTGTATCCTTGATAACAAAAAGAAAATGTTGACTAGGTGAGATTTGGAAAGAGAAGTCACCAAAATGAAAGAGCTAGAAAGCAGCTCTATTATATTTAAGAATGCACACACTGAAATCAGAAGGCAAAGATACCTACATGGGTCTTTATAACATTACAAAGAAGTGATTGGATATTTTTTGCCCTTGATTATCTATACAACTATAAAAAGAAAGCGTGGTGCTATAATCACTACACTAGCAAATCAAAGAGGCAAAACCTGTTCCTGCTTGGGTGGATGCTGTTGGTTGGATAAAATCAGAGAGGAATTATTTAATGTGACCTTTCCCACACAACAAGAGAACAATTGTTGTTATAATTCAGGTTTGTTTTTAAAGCATAGTCATTAAAAAACTGCTTATAACACATTTTTTTCCTGGAAATCTCTCCCTTTGCGCATTGTCTCTGGCCATTAATTCTCTAATTATGTTCCTGCATATATTTAATTTTTGATCTCCTGTAGAAGGAACCATAAAGTGAACATTTTATATAAAGACAGTTTTATATTGCAATGTAACAGCTGCTATTGATGAAACAACTTTCCTGGGACTGTCTTTTGTCTGTCAACAAGTTCTCCTTATCATCCCTGACATACTTTGTACTTTTTACATGGTTGTCACTATTCTTTATTTCAAGAAAAAAATTAAATGCAATTCTGGATACTAACAACAGTTGGAAATTTAAAATATACTTTTGCATTCGTAGTATACTTTAAAGTAAGTGTGATTTTGAGGGTGTATGTGAGTGTGTATAGTTTTTGTAAAATTCAGCATTCTATAGGAACACTGCCAACATACAGGGGCATAATTAATGTAAAATTATAAATTAATGTCCAGGACACACCTACTTTTAAAATATTATAAATAATAAAATTTGTATCTACTACATATGTATAAGATCTATTCTATATTATTTATGCATCTCTGTTGTAAGATTTAGGTAACGTAATTTAAATATACTGCCTAACTCTCATTAAATCATTATTGGAAAAAAAGTTGGATATTAAAGCTTTTTGAAATCATAATGAAATCTCTTTCCAACAACTCTTTGAAAAAATTAACATCTAAATACTCCTTATGATATTCAGTGAGAAGGAGCACCTGGCTGGCTCAGTAGGTTGAGCATCGGACTCTTGGTTTCCGCTCAGGTCATGATCTCAGGATCCTGGGATCAAGCCCCGCCTGGAGCCCCACATGAGGCTCCACATTCAGCGCAGAGTCTACTTGTCCTTCTCCTTTTCCCTCTGCTCTTCCCCCCCACCTCATGATCTCTCTCAAGTAAATAAATAAAATATTTAAATAATAATAAATAAATCAATAATAATATTTGGTGAGAAAATTGTAGTAACGCCTAATTTATCAGCTTCACCCTGGAATATGATGTACCATACAAACAAATTTGTCTGACAGTTGCAGTTTAGCCCCTCCTTTTTCCATCAAAGTCAAGTGAGATAAAATACAGAAAAGTGCTCTATAAACTTTAAAATGCATTATAACAGATACTATTATTTTCATTATGCTACAAACTTGTTTTCAGATAATTTAGTTCTAAAAAATTTTCCAAAATTTTTACTTTCCTGCTTTCTTAAGCAACACGCATGGAATACAATTTTTCCTATATTTTTTAGTGGGGATGGTTAATTATCATAGTGATCGTGGGATTACGACATTTTACAAAGGTACCGTCTGCAATATCATGCCTCTGACGATGGCTCCACGTTGATATATTCTTTTTGTTGTTGTTGTGATGCTTTTTCAGCGCTTTTATTTGTAGTGTTCTGTCCTCTTACTCTGTGAAACTGTCCGTCGAGTTGGCTTTTTTCACCCCCTCTTCGTCCTTTTTTTCTTTCTAGTTGACCACTTGGGTCTGTTGTAATTTAGGAAATTGGATAAACAATCCCCTCGGTTCTGTCTAAACAGTAAATTGGTCTGGGTGAAGGTCCAGTAGGTTCCTCTAAATTTTGGTGGATGTGTTTTATATATGAGTCTTTGGAGTCTATATTCAGGCTACTAAATGTGAACTTATGTAACAAGAAAATATTGAGTAGCCTGTGTGTTTCAGGCATATAATTATTCAGACATAGCCCTTATCTTCAGGAAGCTTACAGTCTACTGGGACAGATAAACACAAAGCACATGATTAGCCAATTATTTAATTGGACTGGATAGGTGCTGTGGAGGAGAAATGCAGGAGGAGAAAAGCACACTTACAAGAAGGCACCTAAACTAATCTATGATGCATTCCCATTTCAGCTGAGTCCCAGAGGAGGGGTGGAATTAAGAGTGCTACATAAGGAAAATGAGCAGTGCTTAGAAAATGTTTATTTCCAGAATCTTCTAACTAGGTAAAATGGCTAATTTTAAAGACCTCTTAATAAATTGTTAGCTTACTACATAATTTCTTTCACGGAATTTTAAAAATTCCTTTGATGATTGGCTGTATTGTAACTTACTTTCACTTGCTTTTCCTTCTAGAACTTGGGGCATTTCTTCTCTAAATTCTCAATGCATTTGCTACTTAACTGTGGAGTTTGGCTCTTCTGGAACCAGCCACTTAACGCTGCCTCACCTTGAGGACAAATTTCCAATTCTAGACTGTCCTCAGCTCTCAATAGGATTGTAGAACTCCCACTGATGGCAGCAGGAGCTGTGCCTGTATATCTAGGAAAATACACTGCCCTCTGTGTCACCGTCAGCCTCCTCTGGCACAGAGCCTGGAAGCCCGAGCATACACGTGAGTCTCTAAGGAAACGTTGCTCTCGGCGGTGCCACACTAGCAAGAGTGTGAATGGAAGCAGAGAAAATAGATGAAAAGGAAGGACATGGCATCAGGACTAGCACCTGTGATCCTGTAACCAGGGCAGTAGGAGAAGGGGTGGAAGAAATTGCTAGTGTATATATATATATATATAAAGACTAGACTCTCTATTTCATAAAATCGTCAACTTACAGTCACAGATTGATTTTTAATAATTACCATACTCCCTAACATATGCAAGTCCTGCCTGGGCAAGAGTACAAATGGAGGGCTGAACGGAGGACCAGCTGTACCGCCTCCCACCCGCTTCTGTTCAGGACCACAAGGGGCCTACCAAGTGCGTGTCCAGCCTCTGTCTCTTACCTGTCCTGACCCCAGACAGCCACACCTTTAGGAGGACTGACCCCAGGGAAGAGGCCCAAATTGGCCGTGGAAGTGGGCTTCAGGCTGTTTGAACAGGGAATTTCTGGAAACACTTGCTCTTAAGCACTCACTAAAGCGTACTGCCCTTCAATAATGGGGAAATTCATAATAGCTTGGAACTGAAGATGCATGGGTTTTAAGTATGAAAGGGCTGTGCAACTTTTTAAAACTTGCATTTAGGTCAGTGCTTCTCAAACTTAATGTGCATGAGAACAATCCAGATATCTTGTAAAAATGCAGATTCTGAGTCAGTAAGTCTGGGGTGGCGCTCCAGATTCTGCATTTCTAATAAGCTCCCAGGTCACATCTGTCTAATGCCCGCACTCTGGGTAACAAGTCCCATGAGAATATTGGTGGCTTCTGTTGTGTATGGGTGTGTTTGTGTGTGAACATGCTGCTACTATGGGAGGGGAAGTGTTAATACTGAGTGTAAAAAGAAAAATCACACGGTAGCAAGAGTTTAAAAGACATTGTTTTTAGATTTATCATTATTAAGATTCTTGTCTCCGATGATGTCCCAGACAACAGCCTCTCATACCTACTTATTCCTCCTCCCGATTAATCAGATATCAGTGATGTCACTGAGTCTTATCTTTGAACTGGGCTCTCAGGTACAGCTGTAGCAGCTTTCCAAAACCTTACAAATTTCTAAGATACATATTAGAGCCCATGGAAGACTAAACGTCTCTAGGTGTAGCAAGGAAATTTTGATTAGAATTAAACAGCTGTCGTCTCTGAAATTTCCCACTCCAAATCATTTCCTACTCTCAACAAGCTCTTGTATGTTACTTTCTTGGATGGATGCTGCTCTTGGGACACTTCTAACTACTCATGTTAACTGGGACCTGTGGCATGGAACTGAGAGATATTTAAGAACATCTTCACAGCAAAAAAAGCACTTGGCTTAAAGAGATTTTACTCTGGTATCTTCTTTTCTATGATAACTATATTTCCTTGGATTGAGCGAAATTCAATTACATGAAGAAGGACAATGATACCACAGGTTGCACTGCAAAAAGCAGGTTTGAAACCGTCACAAAAGTTGCCATCTTCATTTTACTTAGATGAAGTGGGATCTGAAGTACGTATGTTTTCAAAAGCAACTTAATGTCAGTGATCAAGTTCCCCAGACTCGGAAGACATGGCAATTTAACAAGTTCACATTAACGAAGATTACATAATGGAAAATTGACTAATGTTTTAGGGGGTAAATATATTTCTAGATTGTGTTCGTTTACATTTTTAAAATAAAATGTGAAATATTCTGCTGGGTAGTGGACTAAAACCTCCCCCTGAGAATTTATAGATTATTAACTGAAATGGCAGTTTTCTTGTTAGCCATGATCAAAGAGATTTGGGAATGTCTAAAAACATGTGAAAGTTGATTACACATTTTATTACTGGGACCACATTGACTGGCCACCCATATGATGGAGCAATTGTGACTGTGGATTAGTTCCAACTAGCCTCGGGGAAAGAGCACACTGAGTTGAGACCTTTAGAAAACATTTATTTGCCTGCCTCATTTAATCAAGTGACTTTTATAATTTTCCAGCTTTTACCCTTATTTATTTCACATAATGAGAAAGAAAAAAATATCTTATTTCTGGCCTTTAAACAAAAGATATCCACCCTTAAAGATTTCATTTCAAGACACAAATACCTATCTTTTTCAAGAAGTGTATCTCCTTTGTTTTTCAATGAGACAAAGCCATCCTTAAAGAGAGAAATTCTACTTGATCTTAAAGTACCCATTATTGTCTTCAGAGTCACACTTACCTCTTAAAATCCTACCCATGTTTTGAAGATCAGTAATATCCCTTCTCTTCCAGATCTGTATTCCTCCAGTCAGAATTAGTCTCTCACTCTTTTGTATTCTGAGAGTAGAATTTATGCACAGGTAATATTAAGTCCTTCATATAATCCTTATGGAGTGCAACTAGATATGTTTGGTACTAGAAGGTGAGCTCTTGGGGAACAAAGGTCATTATTTATTACTCATTTCTTATTTAAAGTATTTAATCTATTTAAATTTAAAAACATTTATGTAAATGTATTTTTACTGTTATTTTTCCAAAAGAGCAGAACCCAGTGCTTTCTCATAATAAAGGTATAGTGTATAATGCTTGAATTAAACCTTCCTAATTGTCAATGACTATGGATGAGTTCACTGTGAATGAATTTATTAAGATCACCCAATCATCATATTGACTTTCTAAGAAACAACCTAGTAAATGATTACTATAAAGTAATAGAGCCCTGGCAATATTTCAAAATTCAATATTTAACTACAATTTGGATAAGAGAAAATCACAGCTTAAAATATGCTTTGTGTCTAATGAATCTCTTTAAAATGGAAGTTTCAATCATTTTAATGGTGTTTTTCTTATTTTTAAAAATTCATGGAACAGGGGCGCCTGGGTGGCTCAGTGGGTTAAAGCCTCTGCCTTCAGCTCAGATCATGATCCCAGGGTCCTGGGATTGAAACCCCGCATCGGGCTCTCTGCTCAGCGGGGAGCCTGCTTCCTCCTCTCTCTCTACCTGCCTCTCTGCCTACTTGTAATCTCTGCCTGTCAAATAAATAAATAAAATCTTAAAAAAAAATTCATGGAACAATTACCTCTCTTGTCTTGAAAATAAATAGAATCATGTATACTCAATGTATAGCTCATAGGATAGCTGATATGTCAAGATATCTCCATGTGCATTCCAAATAGTATTTGTAGTTTGCAAAATAGTGTGCTACTAAAGTAAACACATAAATAAAAACACACCCAATGATCATTTCTGTATGCTGTTTACTACAGTAGGAAACCAACTAGGACAGGCCAATAGAGAATCAGGGCCAATTTTAATGCTTAACCCCCGGCTCATTTTTAACTTCCATTTATTGCAATAAAATATATAGGTTTATATACTTTCTTTTCTGCTTTCCTTTTTCTTTTAATGGGTGACCTTGGCAACTCTTCCATTTTCCCAATTTTTAGAAAATTGTTAACAAGTTCGCCAGCATCAGAGGAAATACACTCTCTGGAGTATTAGAACTCAAGAAATAGTATAATGACAATCTACTCCTCCATTTCAGAGAACTCCTTTGCAGTGGCATGAAGAACCTTTCAGATGAAAAAAATATATAAATTAATCATTTAAATTCAGGCACTGAAATGAGAAAAACTTGGGTTTACCAACCCATTCTCTCACTTACTGGTTGAATGACCTTGAGAAAGGTACTTCATATCCTCTAGGTTCAATTCCCTAATCTGAAACAATGGAGGTGATAACAAGGCCTATGTAGGTTGGTTGGAGGATTCTAATGCACGTAAAGCACTTAACCACCCTGCCTAGTGGAGAGCCCATCCTGAAATTGAGGTGACATGGTGTGCTGGGAAGATCTCGTCCCCGCAGACCTGGCCATCCATCAGCTAGTCAGGCACGTGAACGCCTGGGCCTGTTTGTCTCTTCACTGTTTCTGTCTTTGTTTACTCTCCAGCAAAAGGGGACACCACACTGTAGCAATTAGAAGAGAAAGTGAGAGCATTCAAAGTCAGAGAAAGAAAATCAAAGCAAAGACTTAGTCACTAAATCTTCCAGAAAGAAGGAGAAAGAGGAGCTAAAGCTTGATGGATTACATTCTGAATGCAGTTTCTTAAAAGGAATTTTTTGTGGTAAGGGACGATGGAAAGATACCAAGTTACAATACAAACTCAAGGGCAAGCCTCATGGAAATCAAAGAAAGTGACACTACAGGCACATTGTAGAATAAGGGAATGTTTGAAAAGAGAGGGCTATGTATTTACCATTTTGCTTGATCTACATATCAAAAGCATCCTCCAACTGTATATAGAAGATCCTTGCAGGAAAATGTTTCATATGAAAAATTAAAAAAAATAAATAAAAGAAAGTAAAAAAGAAAGAAAGAAGAAAGTGCTGGAGGCCATGTCATTTTTTTCATCCTGTTCTTTCACAGATCTCAGGCCAGGTGCGACTAGCTCATGCAAACGAATACCTTCCCAATCACCACAAAAGCAAAAGGAGATACTGGGAAATACAGCATCCACTGTACTTAGAATGAGATAACTTAACTGAGAAATGGAAACGACAGGAAAATGAAGTGGCCTCAGCATGAAAAAGCACAGCTTTTTTTTTTTTTCCCATCTAATAATCCATTATGTAATAAATAAATTAAAAAAATAATAATAATAATAAATAAATAAAAGCCCACAGTGCTTGTTAGGAAAAAAGAAACTTTTGCTCAGCTAACTATAGAAATATTTATATTTGATAATACATTTTCTTAAGTATTTTGAATCAGTAATATTGAAATACTGAAAGTCAAATCTCCAATGAGTTGAAATCAAGTCATTAGCTGTTTGAAAACCCATTATTCTACTGATGTGTTGGGCCTCATCTCTATAGCAGAACCCTTTATGGCAGAAATTTTTCCTCAGCAAAGAGATGTCAATTTTTTTTTTTTTTACTACAAACCAGTTAATGGGAGTTTAAGTTTGTTTTCTGTTATGTTTTTGTCTAGCAGGAAAAAAAATCTAAAAATTTTTAAAAATTAAAAAAATTATAATAAAATAGTCTAGCTCTAGAAAAAAGAAGTGATTTCCCTCAAAATGAAAGTCTTAAATATGTCATAATACTCATTAAGGAAATTTGTGATTTATTTTGATTCAAAATTCATATCAGGATTTTAACAAGGAAATTTCATTAATGCTACCAGCAGGTTTCCAGAAAAGTATGGAGAACACACTGGCTTTTAGAAGATTCAGATTCCAACCCTGACTCTATTGTGTTCTAGTTGGAATATGGGCAACTTTCTTGCCCATCCTGAGTTTCATACAAAATTCTGATAAAACTCCCTATTGTTTATGTCACATTGTTATTGTGAGATTTGAATAAACTAACATGGAAATAACTCATTACAGTCCCTGAAATATTTGGAAGACAAGAAAATGTTAATATTTCCCCATAGGAGCACCACTATCTAGACAACTGTTCAAGCTAACCTCCCTCTCCCAGATTGTATTGTTAGTTATCAAGTCCTTCATTTATACCTCCTTTCTCTCTAATTGCATCTTTTTAATCTTCACTTATACCTCCTAAGGAAATACCCTCATTGCCTTATACCTTGACTAATAGGATGACCATGTAATTAACCCTTACTTACAGACTCAACTACTGCCAACCCATTCTTTATGCAGAATTCTTTCTAGTAGAATAAATATAATTATATTATTTTCTGCTTAAAACTCTTCATGATTTCCTGATGCTCATAAAACAGAATTTAATTTCCCTAGAGTGATAAAGAGAAAAAGGCATTTACCATTAGGTAGTTTGACATGATCTTCTACTTATCATATACACTATGTAATAAATGCACTATACTATCCTTTCCCACGGATTTCTATCTTTGCACTTGCTGTTCCTTTTGCCTATGATGTATTTCCCACCCTCTGATAGTGGACAACTATTCATCTTTAAGACACAGCTGAAATGTCATCTTCTACATGTCACCTTCTTAGAGCACACAGGAAGAATTTATCATTCCTGTAGGACTTATTTCTATTATACCACACCATATTTTATTAATTTCCTGTTTACATGTCTCTCTCTACACAATACTATGAGCTCCATGGCACAGCATAGAGCCAAGAATATGGTAGGTAGTATTTGAAAAATATTTGCTGAATTAATGATTGGGAAAAACAATAAAAAATCAATGATGTTACCATAGGTCTGCTCATGAATTAATGTCCCAAATTGGCAAGTACCTTCCTATTTTTACTGTATATTCATAACCTCTTTCCATACAGGGGACCAAAAGAAATGGAGTTGAGATCATTTTTTAGGGTAATCTAAAACAAAACAAAATAGGACCAAAAAACCTTTTGAGTCAATTATATTGCTATTACAAACAAATATATCTTTGGCCTAAGTTGTCTCACATTGAAATGTTCCAATTTACTCTACTTGTTTAGACACAGCATGAACTCAGAGGTATTTTTATTCTTCTTAGAAAACACAAATTTGAGATAGTCTATTTTTTTTTTCTTTTTAGAACTCAATGTATAATCTCATTTTAATGAAAATATTAAATGTCCCTTGAAATAAATTTGGACAATATACACTGAAATTTGGACACTAACCATCACTGCTATGGTTTTCATTTCAAAATTATTTAGTTCTATAGTGTTTTAATATTTTGCACTCATTTACTTTTTCTTTCAATTTCTGATTTTTAATATTTAAAATTGTTCCTCTTTTTATATTTTTTATTAATTATTTTTATTAACATATAATATATTATTTGTCCCGGGGTACAGGTCTGTGAATCATCAGGCTTACACACTTCACAGCACTCACCATAGGACATACCCTCTCCAATGTGCATAACCCAACTGAGATAGTCTATTCTTTCCCTTTGCAGGCAACCACAAAGGAAATAGAACATGTGTGCAACAGCAAACTGGTGTTTACATATGACTTTATCAGTGAGTCTCAGAAAGTTCTCATTCAACACACTTTGCACCTTGGTTCCCCTTTCTAAAAAAAATACCTCTGTCCTGAAGTCTGTTGATCTGAACAGTGACCTTGAATTTCTCTATCCACCCAGGTTACAAATTAGTGAGGGGTTGCCAGTGTGTGATCACACGCACTAGCCGCTGGGTATTTGAGGGATGAGCATTGGCATGCCTTGAGGTTTTGAGTGCTGAAGTGCTGAAGGATGGTGATCGGCAGTGTGGAGTTTTACAGCCGGTCACAGCAACAGCTCAGCCCCCATGGAGGCTGTTTTCCTGGAGAATGGTCAGGCATGCTGTGGCAGGGATAGAATGTGGAGTTCCAAGGACCAGTGGCCACCATCCATTTGGACTGACAACCTAGGCTTCCAACAGCTGGTATGGTTGTGCTGAGGTTCGGCTTGGAAGCCATTCTTATCAACAACAGAGCCAACGAATGTGTTTGGCAACCTTTTTCTAGGATCCAGGCACTCTTGGTGACATTAAATTCATGAGTCTTCTAGCATTGACCCTTGCCCAAAGGGAGTTTCTCTACTTCTTAATTTTGTATAAATTTTTTCTGTTGCATGAAGATTTGAGTTCTTTAAGCTAGAAACTGAATTCTTCCCCAAATTAATATTTCCATGCAATTACCATAAACATTAAAAAAAAAAAGAAGTAGCTATATCTTTAGGATGCTGTGGATTTTAATGAGAAGATTCAATGGTAATTTTTTTTTTTATCAAGAAAATAAGAGAGAAAAGTAAAACATCTTGGAGCCCGGCTTCAGTAATTAACTTCATTTAGTGCCTAGCATAGTGCTGACAGTGAATAAATGTTCCTTGCTGGTGATGAAATACTAAACATAAGAACCGGTGTTTCCGGTTCTGCACTGTCTTAAAGCTGCTATTATTCAGCATTTATTAGGTATCCACAGAGTATGAGGCATAAACATGACAAGTAGAAAACACACAGTCCCTAACCTCTAAATTACAAAAGACAGATGCACAGGAAAGTAGGTGGATCTCAAAATTGTTTCCAAATGGCTGTTTGTAGGAGGATTTAGAGAGTAGGAAAACTGAAGGGCAGCGGGGCGGTGGATTGGACGCAGTGTTAGGAAATGGGGCGAGTAAGAGGAGTTAGTGTTTTCATAAAAGGATCAGTGTAGGAAGTCAGACCAATTTCCAGAAGTGTAAGAGTGAACAGGGAAGATTCACTGATGATACTGAAGAACCCAAGGGAACAATGAGGGAAGAGTTTTTTCTATTGTCTCTCCATGTTCCCTTTGCTGGTAGGGACTCTTCCTCTAGCTTCTCTGATTGGCAGGAAGAGAAGAAGCATGATTATTTTTGAAGTAAGACATTCCCATGCTAAATGAATGGGTTTGTCATTTACTGGCCTCAGTTCCCTCATCTTTAAAATGGAACAATAACACTTCAAAGACTTGACCTAAGAAGATGAAGCACGTACATGGCCCACACTGGTGCCTTGTGCATCCTTCGGGAAGCAAATCCAGAGCCCCTGGAAACTTACGATAGTGTTCTCATCTGTGACATCCCAGTTTCCTGCTTTATTTGCTTTCTCCTTCTTCTCTTTGTCAAAAGGAGTAAGATATCTTCTACAAGGACAAGATCAAGTTTAAACAAGCAGTATTGGTTAGTAAATATGTAGACGGGATTTATGTTAATGCTAGGCTCATTTCTAACTGAATTCAGAGCCAGTGAGATTTTTAACCTAGTTAGTAATTTCTCCTTGCCCATCAGATCGAAACAAAAAACAAACAAACAAACAAACAAAAAAACCCAGTGGGAGCCTTGTAAAATGGCTCCTGGGGCCCTCAAGGGCATTTCTCTCAATCTTTCCATCAACAGAGCTGGTCTATATCGTACGTCTTATTTATAAGGAGGCTTTCAGGCAATTTCACACTGCTTTTCTCTGATGCAGCCCCCAAAACATGTAAACCCAAGGGATTAGTAGCGACTTAAAGGGAAAATAGTGTAAAGTTACACCATGAACTGAGGCAGTGTGGCTGCCTTGATGCACTATTCCCTTGGGCTCCTACAGTGAATGAAACTTATCGAAGTGGCCCAGTCCATTCCCACACTGCCAGACCCGGAGCCCTTTGTCACAACGTGCGTGAGAATTGCTCAGTCTCGGGGGGCAGCCGAGTCGGTAATGACCTGTATTGTAGAAACACACAGGAGTTCACTATCTAGGAATGAAAACTTAAATCTCCTTCTATATTTCTTTGTTGACAGTTGCAAGCAGGGCTGTGTAGTAAACCAAATGTTTATTCTGGCAGTGTTGCTTTCATAGGCGGTTCAGATACATTTATTGAATAGGGCAGCAGCCTGAAATGGGAAATGAAATGGGAGTATCATCTGAGGACCATGGAGAAGTCCTGAAAAAGGCTGACTATTCCCCAAATGCAACCATCGTGGGGCTGGCATACTTACATTGATGATCTCATCCAACCAATAATTAATAAGCGTGAATTAGGCTAATGAAATCAGATAGGGTAATGAAAGGCAGCCTCCTGCTTGTTAGCATTGCTATTTTCTTCATTATTTAATCTCTGACAGAAACCGAATTTGCTGCTCGAGGTCTAATTGGGCCTATTTGACTTCAAAACAATTTTTTAAAGTGTTCCAAAGAGCATTTACAAAGGTATAATTGTGAAAATATTAAGAATCTATAGGATAACATGCAACATCGGGAACATAGATCAAATCAGAACAACTGTAGGCATTTCCTGATCCTTTGATAAGACTAAATTGCAAGTAAAGGAAATGAAGCGGAATTTTTTTTCAAGGCTGGGATTTTTTCAAGGCTGGGATCCTCCATCCCCAAACGGCAGCTTCTTTAATTTTGCACATGCACAGTTTAGTAAATAATTAAACTGTAACATCTCTCTCTCTCTCTCTCTCTGAGGGTAAGCACTATGGTATGATTTGGAAAAGTAATGGGGATCAAAACTGAGTCCTTTGGTCTATAGAATGGAGTGGTGAAGACTTGACCTGGAAATGGAATGGGGAGACCACCTTCTCTGATGAGAATGTATGAATGCCCACTGTATCTTAAATCTGCAAGAAAAGGGTGACTGTGAGTCTGATGTGATTTGGTTCTGATTTGAGGCTTCTCTTCCAAAGAAAGCTTGAGAATCTGCAAAAGGAATCGAGGGCATTCTTGTTCTCATTAGCCACATGTGGATAAGGGGAGCCCCATGCTAAATGGAACTGTCTGCAGACCATTCCTGTGACTTCACTTTTTCTCATGTCTTCCGTTTGAGCACAAGTGCCAAAAAGGAGACAGGAAGTTAGCATTTGTGAGTAAGGGGTTAAACCCGGCAGGATGTGTGATAAAATTACAGTATATTTCCTATTTGATAATATTGGATCTATTTTGAGATTACTTATCAGTTGGTTATTGTGCTAATAATTGCCATTAAAATTAATACTACATTTTGGGAATTAGGCAAAGAGCTAACAAGTTTGATTTTACACAGAGCTTTCCAAAAGCAATCTGGGTAACTTGTTTCTGGAATGCAGCTGTGTAAGTTTTCATTAACATCTTGCAGGTGGAGCCTAATTTTAGTTCAGCCTTGAGAAGGGGGAATTGTTTTCCTCATGATAGGCACAGCACCACAACAGCAGCAAATCAGGTGGGGCTTCACCAAGCGCTTGTTTACTTTCCTGTTTTTAAAAAACCGATGATTCATGTGGTTAATCATACAATTTCTATTTGATTTTAACATGTCTTTAACAGAAGATCTGGAGTATGTTTGACCTACAGTTACTCAAATGTGAAACAAAAGCAATGAAATGGAAAATGATAAGAAAATGAGCATTGAATCCTAAATATAGTGGAGGAGAAGCCAGTGAATGAAGTGAAGTAAAATTTAGAAATACATCTGTTTGGCTACAAAATCATCTCAAAAAGCAACCTTCCAGATTCTAGTTTGGCAATCTGAAGTTGGCTCAGTTAGGAAGTTCAGTGTTTTTTCTTTCTGCCATTACAAGGAGGAAACTATTAGAGGAAAGAAGGAAGCAGTTGCTGGGGAGGGGGGAGACAAGGAGTCAGAAAGGACACTTGAGATGCCGATTGTTTTCTCTTGTAAGTTTCTCCCCACGACCCCTTCCTTTGCATCTCAGGGAATGGCTGGTAATCAGCTTAACTTTTAGGTCCAAGGAAAAAAAAAATTTTAAGGATTCAGAGAGTGATTAATGACAGTAATTTCTCTTTTAACTTAAGAAATATCTTAAGCTCATGTTAGACTTCCAGGGCACAGACCCCCATATCTCCGCTTGGCTTAATGTGTTTGAGCACAGTGGACCTGCTGTGTGTGACTCCTTGGATGTGACGATGGTGTGATATGGCCACAATACTGTTGCACGTCTCCTGGTCTTCTGGTTTAAACAAGCACCTTTGAATTCTTCTGCCCTGTGGGGTGTGCTTGAAAATTCCATTACCTCCCAGAAAGGGGGCAGCTCTGTGTGCATATTTGTTTCGTTCAGTTCAGTCTCTTGGAATGGATGGAATTTGTGATTATGCTGTATAGGAGTCTACTGTTCTAAACCTTAAAATAAAACTTTTTTTTTTTTTTTCCTTGAAAGCCCTCTTCTGAATCTTGCAGGTCACTGTTCAAGGGCTTTGCCTTTATAAAAGTTCTTAACCTGGGATACAGGTTTGTCCATGAATGAGCTTCAGGGTACTCGGAAACAAAGTTTCTTGTGGTTTTATTTCTTTAAAAGATTTTTTTGAATGTGTGTTTTCGTCTATCGCTTTTCGTGGATTCCCAAAAAGAATTTATAACCCCCAAAATCTTAAGACCCATTGCCTTACGCAGAATGCTTTCAAGTGAATATAAATACTTATTTAACATAAAGGAAATACAGTAGCTAACTTGGACTAATGATTTTACTTTATTTTTTTTTTAAGATTTTATTTATTTATTTGACAGACTGAGATCACAAGTAGGCAGAGATGCAGTCAGAGAAAGAGAGAGGGGGAAGCAGGCTCCCTGCTGAGCAGAGAGCCTGATGAGAGCAGGGTCCTTGATCCCAGGACCCTGGAATCATGACCTGAGCCGAAGGCAGAGGCTTTAACCCACTGAGCCACCCAGGCGCCCCTGGACTAATGTTTTAACTAGAATATAGTTTTTGTCAGCCTTCCTCATGTAATGAATCTCAGTTTGAATTAGACCTAAGCTCGCACTATAAGTCTGCCTAGTTCCCTCCCCTGGGATATCATCATTCCTCCCTTATCTTTAACCTGTAACTATGCTAAATGAGCATCTAAGAGGTGCTCTTATCTAAAAATTAAAATCTAAAAATTAAATTTTTAGATGTGTTTCTTTATTCAACATATATTTGTGAAGCACCTATTATATCGAAGGTACTTCTAGATTTCAGGACTACCTGACAGTCTCTCTTTTTAGGGTCCCAGACTTTGTGGCAAAAACCATAAACTAGGAAAAGAAACTTAACTGACTGATCTTTTCGTAAAAGGGGAAAACATAATGTGAGGCTTCAGATTTTCAAAACATGCTGTACATCCTTCTTTTGAGACATACATACAAAGGTTAAAAACAAATGACTGTGACCCTTTGACAAGAGCCATACCACACCCAAACCTGTTTGTTCTGCCATCCCATTCCACCCACCCGCAGACTTGGCAGGACAGGGGGCTGTGTGGGTGACAGAAGGGAGGAATGGACCTGTAGAAGTGGCTCCCATGAGTGGAATGGGAGGAAAGGTCATCAAAAGGCAAGGAGGAACCAGTTTGTTGGAGATTTAGTCCAAGTAACTATTTTTGACTGATTTGATCTCCCAGATTGCCTAAAATTCCATCAGATGGTGATTTTGCAACTGTCTTGAGAATAGTGCTACTGGAGATTTCACACACACAGAGGCCCTTCCATTTTCTCGATAAGACCCTGTCTTTGGATGAGATCTAGCTCTCCTGGACACCTGAAACTCAGGCTTTGTTGCTGTTTCTTCCATTCCCCAACATCTGAGTCTCTTCTCACTCTGTCCCTAATTTTTCTTTGACTCCAATGCATCCGTAGGAGTAGGAAGACAAAGAAAAAGGGAAAGAAGTTGACAGGAAATAGGAATGGAGTACTTCCAATTCTCTCTTGTGATGACCCAGACTACCAAGAGCAGATTCTGTAGGTTTGATCTTCTCAATATCCAGTCTGCTTTTAGCCTCATTCAGAATGTAAAATTCAGTACCCAACTTCTATTCATCATGAAATCCAGGGTGATGTTGGAGAGGATGGAATGGAGTTGCAGCCCTATTTCCGAAAACTATAAAAGTTGTTTTGGCTATCTATACAGAGGGCTCGGTTTTTGAACATTCCTAGTTAAAAATCATAGAATGGGCAAGCTGCCTTCCTCATTTCTAGGTTTTTCATTTCTTTGTAAATTTTTCCTACACTTCTCTCTAGGCAAACCTACACTTTTCCTGCTGAGATTCCTTAAGTCATAGAGTAAAATGTCACCTCCAGGAAACATGTGATTCATTTCACTCTTGCTGGTAGGTACATTCAGGATTCGACTTCAAGAGGGTTATTTCCCGTTTTTAATCTAAACCTTATTGTGCTGCCTGCGGTGGAAGCCTCGACCACAGCTGCTGAAATAAAGTCTTTATACAAACACTTAAAGAAGACCTGCTTGTTCTGGTGCTGCTTCTGAAGAAGTTCCAATCAGCAGCAGGGTCAAATTTATGGGATGCTTATGAGATTTTTGGTTTCTTAAAAGAGCACATATGCCACAGAGAATCTAAATACATTCTATGAAAATTGTACAGACCAGCACAAGGACATGCACAGAAAATTGGAAAGGTCACTGTTTGGCAGGACCACACTCAAATCATCCTAGACAAATGAGAAAAATCCTGTTTAAAGACTTCAAGTAAGAGAAAAGGAATATGCAACTTCAACTGGGGAGCCTTGCCAGCATCTAAGTGTTATCTTTAGATCTAGAAACCCCGTCTTTAGCATTTATTGGTGTCAGCCATGCTTATTATTTTTTTTTAGCCTACAAATTGGGTAAGGATAAATGAAACTTTGTCCCAAATCTCTGTAAGTAAATGAGAATCTCTACTTTGTAGAAAAGAAATAATAATTTAAAAACAGAGTCTAGGGGTGCCTGGGTGGCTCAGTGGGTTAAAGCCTTTGCCTTCGGCTCAGGTCATGATCCCAGAGTCCTGGGATTGAGTCCCACATCAGGCTCTCTACTCTGTAGGGAGCTTGCTTCCTCCTCTCTCTGCCTGCCTCTCTGCCTGCTTGTGATCTCTGTCTGTCAAATAAATAAATAAAATCTTTTATAAATAAATAAATAAATAAAAATAAAAATAAAAACAGAGTCTATTTTGATAGCTCATACCAGTATGTTTGGGTAACGTCTACTCTCAATTTTCTTTTTTAGACTTTTGATAATCCAGAGTTATGAGGTTGAGACAAAATGGCTTTCATATGTATATAAACATATATACCCATTTATAGTGTCATCGAATTTGTTGATACATTTTAAAAGTGTTTTTACCCACTCTACAGCTAAAGGAGCCGATGCTCAACTAACTCGATCAGGTGGGATAACACACGTGCCAACCTATCTTCACTCAGCAGTGAGCAGTGTTGGATTCATTCCTCTGACGTCAGTCTCTAGCATGCCATGCTCCTTTTTGGATTACTGTTAGATAAAAATAAAGATAGGATAGAGTAAAGTGAGACACAGATTGGCTTGTTTAAAATATAAGAATCAGTTGGGACACCTGGGTGGCTCAGTTGGCTAAGTGCCTGCCTTTGGCTCAGGTCATAATCCCAGGGTCTTGGGATTGAGTCCCGAATCAGGCTCCTTGCTCAGTGGGGAGCCTGGTACTCTCTCTGCCTGCCACTCCCCCTGCTTGTGCCCTCTCTCCCTCTCTGACAAGTAAATAAATAAAGTCTTTTTAAAAAATGAGAATTGCTGGAACTGATAATAATATAAGTGATATTTTAATTGTTACAGCACATTATAATTTTCTAAGTTTTTATCTACAAGGTGATTTGATCTTTCTAATCCTCTTTTGAGAAATACCGGGCAAGTATTGTCAACTCACTTCATAGAATGGAAAACTTACATCAGGACCTACAGAATGGTAATAGGCATTACTTTTGCCACTATAATATTTTAAAAACTTCAAACTAGTTGTCCATACTTTAAAAATTGGAGATTTCACAAAACAACAACAAAACTGAGTAGCTGATTTATCTGGGATAGTTGGAAGCTCTGCTCCCAGTGGCTACCACATGCCCCATGGCAACTCAGTACACTACTGCCTGTTGCCTTATTCCCAGTCTCCCTACTCATTAACCATTACTTACTAGGCCTTTTTAGGCATTTGCTTTTTGTACCCATAGTGTAAAAATACTTTTAGTAAGTCCAACTCTTGAAGTCCTGACAGAGGTAGGCCTCCAGTGCAGGTCTACTGCTACATTTTTTAATCATAAAATGTTCTGCTGGACCATGTGGCTAACACTTTCTTCCCTACTCCAAGAAACTTCTACTCCACTGAACTTCTCACAGTTACCCAAGAGGACCTGTGCCCCTGTGTCTCCACGTGGTTGATGCTCTTCCTTATATTTTTCATACTGCCTGCTTTCCACTGTCTCCTCTTTTTTTTTTTAAGATTTATTTATTTATTTATTTTTAGAGGAGGGGAGGGTCAGAGAGAGAGAGAGAATCTAAAGCAGACTCCCCACTGAGCACAAGTCCGACTGGGGGCTCGATCTCAGGATCCTGAGATCATGACCTGAGCTGAAATCTAGAGTCAGATACTTAACCCACTGAGCCACATAGGCAACCCAGTCATTCTCCCCTCTTTTAACTAAATTTTATTCTAGTGCTCCACTCAGAGGTCTCCTGCTCTCTGCAGCCATCTCAGAGCCTGCCTACATCTTCCCACCCCTCTTCCTGTCGTTTATTCATCCTCTCATCTATTCAATAAATGTCAGATGACTGGATAAAAACAAGCAAAGAGTAGTATCATGTCAATGCACTAGTCTCCACTTGACTTTCTCTTCTTCCCAGGTCTCTGTTGGGGTGAAAACATTATAGTTTCCATCTCTGTTTCAACTATGGGCTACTTTGCTTAATAATAAAGACTTTTTGGAAGAATAATATTGAGCCTCACCTATCACAGACACAATAGTCAAATTTTAAGCAACTTCTCTTTGGGGTAGTCCAACACAAAGCTTGTTGATTCAGTATTTTTCATATATTTATCAAGAGTACTGCTAGTTTGAGCAGAGAAACTCATGTTTCCTTACCACTTTCGTCAACAGGAAAAACATTAATTCAAAGTGTAGAGAAGGCAGTACTCAGCTTTCCCCCAGCAGGAGACAAATTGGTGCCTGGCAGGGAAAATTATGTGTCAAAAAATAATGCAGAAAAGATAAGGGCTACCCCAGTTATCGATTCATTACACAAATGTTTGTTAACAGCTATTGCATTTCAACACCAAGGTAGGCCCCTCAGATAAGCAGATATGTAAATAAATAAGAGCCATGGATATTTTGGGTGTATACAGGCATCTGAACAGGGCACTGGGGATTCAAGGGAGACAGCAGTCAGCTCTGCTCTATGAAATCAACAAAATCCATAAATAACTTGACACTTGAGCTAGGCTTAACAGATAAAGTATATTTTACATTCACTTTGAATATATTTTTTAAGATTTTATTTATTTATTTGTCAGCGAAAGAGAGAGAGTACAAGAGGGGGAGCAGCAGGCAGAGGGAAAAGCAGGCTCTCAGCTGAGCAAGGAGTCCTATGCAGGACTCGATCCCAGGACCCTGGGATCATGACCTGAGCCGAGGGCAAATGCTTAATCAACTGAGGCATCCCTTGAATAGGATATTAAGAACTGGTTAGCATTACAAAATAACTTAGAATGATGGATTTTTCCTTACTGAGGGCATACAGCATATGAAAACACTTAAGAACATAGCAGGTACATAAAGATTGCACACAGTAGATGCAAAATAAATGAGCAGTGTACAGTCTCCACATTCTACATGAGTTTTGTCCTGGCTCAATTATTTGCTAACAATGTGACCTTGGACAAGTTGCTTAACTTCTCTGTGTTTCAGTTGCTCCTGCTTTTAAAAGGAGATGATAATATTATCTACTTCATAAATTGCAGCAATAAAAAAGAAAATGTACATGAAGTGTTTAGCACAATACCTGGCACATAGTAAGAAAAAAGTTGGCTATTAGAATTATTATAATATAATCCAGTAGAAGCCCATATAATATGTTGCTTTGAAATAGGCAGCATCAAAGAAAAGATCATATATTTCAAAGCACTTATTAATGAAAACTTAGATAATTAAAACAAAAAAGAAATCTAATACCTAATATGCTTTGCATCATTTATGTTTCAGTTTTGCATTTTATTCTCACTCATCTTGGATAATGAAACCAGACCAGGTCTCATAATTGCCCTTCTGCAACTAACTGTTCAGTATTCAGTTTCTTGAATTTTTCAGTGAGGTTCATCTTCCAGCTATAATGCATTAGCATAATACTACTGTGCTGATGCTTCCAGTACTGCATATTACCAAAGAGAAACATTCTCAGCAACAAATTTTCACTTTCGAGCTGATTAAAAATTGTGAATCTTTTTTTGCCACACACCTACACATATATACACATATCTCTTCTAATAATATTATATATAAATTATTGACATTCCCCATCAGAATTAGTTTTATTAAACATTTCTTTTATTAAGAATATTTTAGGAATATTGAAAATAATATTATATGTGTATGTACACACATACACTGTTCTTCTGGAGGAAATATGTTCTTAAAAAGCCTTTTACTTTCTGACAGTTTTTTGGTTATTTCTGTGAAATTCATATTAAAATGATGCTTTAGTCTTTTCTAGCTAGAGTAAAATAACATTTTAAAGAGGGCTTTCATATCAGAGGACTTGACATTCTCTGGATGACATACCTTCCTTTCATTCTCTGCTTACCTACCAGAAATAATCTTGGACTTTTCTATGTAATAAAAATATATACCACTCCATGAAAGAATTAATGCAATTCTTCAAAATACAGTGTAATAAAAGTACAATTAGGGAAAGTTATATCAATAGGCTATTATAGAATATAAGGGCTTTATTATTTTCTAATATCCACTCAAACTGGAATAATTAATGTTACCCCAGAGAAGGTCTTTCCTCTTTCAAAGGTATTTTTTCACTTTATAAAACTGGGATCATCCCTTGTCGTGAAGAAAAGGACTCTGTCCTCTATTATCATTTCCGAGTCCCCTCTTGGGCCAGCACAGCCATGTTTTGAGATTTGCGTGTAAGCAGCTTCAGAATTCTTCCCTGTCTGTGTTCCTCTGTTGTGTTCTGGCCTTTCTGCCACGTCCTTGGGAAGCCCCTCACACCACTACACTTTCATATCTCTTCCCTTCTGCCCATGTCCAAGTCCCATTTTCCAGACTGACAAATTGTTCATCATTTATTATAGGGAAATTTAGCCCTCCTGTTAGCTAATGTTGCCCATCAGGCTATGTCCAAAAGGACCTTGACTTTCTCAACTTGAATATCTCATACAGATTTCTCTAGTTGCTTTTTTTTTCTTCTTAACAAAAGAACAATTTATGTGTGATATTAATGTTGCTCCTCCCAAGAAAGCAAAAAATAGGGGTCTTATTTCTTTTATATAAAACAAGATTGTAGAGCTTTTTTCCCTCTCCACTATGTCAATTTTTTTTCCAACAAATATTTAAAAGTGTGTTCGACATATAAAATTTGGTGCAGAACAATTCAATCTTTACTTTCAAGAGCTCACTTTCAGGAAACGAACCCCAAGAAGGTGAAGCAGATAGGTATATAAATACGTTCTGGTGTGCTCAGGAAAGAAAGAATTTCAAATGTGTTCTTGGAACCTCTACCAATTATTTCCGAGGTATCATGGAGAATAGGGAAGAATCAAGAAAACTGAAGATGAGTCTACACTGATCTGATTTTATTAAAAAGGAAAGATTGATTCTATGAACTGCAAACCAGTGAGTTCGACATCACTCTCTAGCAAAATTGGGACAAAATTATTAAAGTAAAAGTGAGCATTTTGAGACAATGTCGGTGACTATTAAGAATCAATATGGGTTCGGTGGACCTGATTGGCTCAATCAGTTGGACATCTGCCTACCACTAAGGTCATGATCTCAGAGTCCTGGGATCAAGTCTGCTTTTCCTTCTCCCTCTACCTGCCACTCCTCCTGCTTGTGCTCTCTCTCTCTCTCTCTGTCAAACAAATAAAAATCTTAAAAAATAAAATCTTAAAAAAAAAAGAATCAGTATGGGTTCATTAAGAACAAAATAGCTCTAGGTAAAATATATTACTTTTACTCTTAAGAAAAAAAAAGTATAACTGAATTTTGGCAAGTCTTTTAATCAAAATTCTCATGCATTCTTAGAAGATAAGTTAGATTAGTTTGTAGTATAGTTAGAAAGTTTCCAAGAATGACAGAATTACCTCTTTAAGATTTGATGAAGAATGAAATTTGGAGTCACGGAACTGCGGAGGTTCAAAGTAAAGCCCTGCAATTTACCAGCTATGTCAATTTGTGCAAGTTGCATAAACTTTCTGAGCCTGAGTCTTCTCAACTGTAGTGAGAGATTAAAGCTATCTACATCCCTAAAGATGCTGTGCTTTTTAAATGATATAATGTACATGAAGTGCTTTTTACCTATCCTTACACAAGTGCTCAATAAAAATGAGAGGTGTTAACATTTATTCTCATGAACTAAGGGTGACTGAGTGTTGTCAATCTGAAGAGAGATCTCTGAGAATTGTACTATCATTTTTTTTTTTGCTAGTGATTTCCAAAAAAACATGGAAGTCATAATAATTATATTGGCAGTGTCCTTGCTTTGCTGTGAGCATGTCTCCTTGCCTTTGGTATCATCACTGCCTGACATAGTGCCTGATCCATAGTAGCCACGCAGATGTCTTTCCAAAAATGACACAATATAAAATATAGTAACTAAGACATCAGGTAGCAAAATCGGGATTCAAAAATGCCTCAAGGAATTAGAACAATGGCTGGTACCAAATGTGAGCTCTAGTATAGATGGATATAAAGTCCTCTATTTCCATCCAAAGTTCAATGACAGTAAGAGCACTTCGCGAGAGGCTGGAATGGAAAGAATTTGGTATGAAAATATTTAAACTTTTTCATTTTTTAAGAGTTCAAGAACTAAGAGTATGATAATGACGCCAACCGCTCCTCAGAATGCATTTCCTGCCTTCATAAAATCCTAAATTATTAGAAATAGAAGGCAGAACAAGGCAGGCATCAATATCCATGTACTTTGCATAATTAGACGATGTCTCAAGTAATGCATTCGGTTTGATGCCACATTTAGAAGAGACATGGACAAACTGGAATCTGTCCAATATGGTGAGAAACCTTAAAAGCCATCTCATATTAGAATGATTAAAGGAATGTTCGACTGAAAAAAGAGTAGACTTAGGGAAAAATGATAGCCATTTTTCAAACAGTTGAATAACTTTCATGTGGAATAGGGATTAAATTTATCCTCAAAGCTTCGCGAAGCCTCAGACAAAAATCATACCGAAGAATAGACAATTCAGGAAGATATTGGTCAAAATAAGGAAGATCTCTATCTAAAATCAGAATGGATCATCTTAGACTCACTAATGTATTCTCATCAAAGGTATTTAATTTCAATTTATTTAGAGAATGATTACCATTCGCGTTTATATGCAAACCTTGCATAAGCCCTGTACAAGAAGGAAGCCTTCAAGAGTCTGCAGGTTAGTTGATTTCTATCATTTACAATGTCCACATATACAGTTTTAAATGTACCACTATTTACTTAGCAAAAATCTGTTAAATATCATTATGTACCTGTTAGTTTTGCGCTAGCTGGTGGGCAGGTTGAAGAAAAGGCAAAATTACATAAGAAATGTTTGCTTTGGGTAGGATATTGAGCCATACTTTGATATTTGAATTTAGATCAGTTCCCCCCACCCCCAAACAAAAAGGAAAAAGAGTTTTCTTGATTTAAATGGCACTGAGGAATTGAGGAGTCTAAAAAAATGAATAGCCCATCACTTCCAGAGTACACTGATAAAATGGGTAGAAACTATAATTCAAAAACATGCCATTTACATCTATTGAGCTCCTTATTTTCTAGACTTTGTTGTGTTCATGTTATACTTACAATGATTAATAAAACATATAACGCTGTCAAGTTTCTAAAATCTTATCTAGTCACTTGCAAACCTGAATTCCATTTATACATACACCTAAAGGAGATGTGTAGTCAATCAACTTTTTAAATGCCACAAGTAATTTAAAAAACTTTTTTGAGTACCAGCTATCTATTATTCCTTAAGATGTGAAGGATTCCCTTTTCTTACGAGGTTTACAGAACATTTCTCCTATTATCCTTCTCCCATAAGAAGTTAAAGAATCATAACTAACAAATGTATTTAATTTGCTATCAGAAGGTTTAAGAGCAGAAAGTACAACATATGCGGTCATGTTCATTTTAATTGTTTGGGGAACTCTAATTTTCTTTGCCTTTTGTTTTGCATGTGCTTGCTTTTAAAAAAAAGGTTAAAATATAGTAATTCTCTATGCTTATAAAAGCTGTATTTTTAGGGAATGAACATCAAAAAGAATCTATTTTTGCTAAATGGTTAATTAGAAGAGGATCGTTTCTAAAAGGGAAACAAACAGAAAGCGGTAGAACTGCCTAGTCCTGCTCAGTGCAGCCCAATCCTGATTCAGCAAATAGGTATTTGCCAGTAGCAACGAGCATTGTGTACTACAATGACAGTGCTGCTTAACTCGATACTGTTCCCACACCTCTGTTAGTCGGACCCAGTGCGTGGGTAACTCATGAAGTCACCGAAGACCTGAGCGAAATTTTGAAAGCATGGAGGTTATGAGGGTTTAGAGACAGGTGGAACTGGCTACACGATCACGGCCACGCCCACCTCTTAAACTGCACTTGGCAACGAAATTCATGCCAATATGACACCTGTCTGCGTAGGATATTCATGACAAGACAGAAGGGCAGGCTTCGGATCACAATAATAGTGACTGTGATCTCCCCAGAAGCCTCTCCGGGAGAAACTCAATGCTCCTTTCTCACCTGTATGCCAACTGGAATTTGAAGGGAGCTTGCTAACTGATGTTCTATGTGGACCCAGAAGTACTACTGATAAGGTAAGGGCAATTATATCTCCTGGTTTGATCACTAGAGATTGATTATAAAGGATTTCCCTGCTTGATCTTTCCTTTCAGATGTAGATTACTAGGGCAATCTTCTTGGCAGTGTATTTTCAGGGTCTTGAACTTGAGGGACAGAACTGTTTGTTGCCTGCTCTAAAAAGAGACAACCAGCCCCTGCGAATAGTTATCTGTGAGGTTTCTGCCTAATGGGATACAGAGGAATGAGGACGATGGTGAGCCGTAGTTGAGTTAAGGAGTGATTTCAGAGGAACGTGTCAAAACAGCTCATCTCCCGGGCCCTACATGATAGTGTTTTTTAGTAGCCACCTGTATTCAGAGATTTAAATTTATGAAGAGAGACCCGTAATGATATCTTAATTGCTCTAAGGATGTGTTTTCAAAGCAATTGTCACAGAAACAGTTACTTCTGAGGAACTGAGAAATCGAAGGGTGATGGCTTTATTATGGAAGAGCTGAGGAAAGCCTGTGCCCTAGAAGGTAACGTTTATGGATCTCTTTGGCAAATAATAGTCTCTGTTGCAATACTGCTGTGTTTGATGAGGATTCAAAAAGTCTTAATCAAATCTAGCAGTCATTCCTGCTTCTTTCTCTCCTAATCTTCCTGATCCTGAATTATGAGATCCTTATCTATGAAAATAAAACACCATTTGTTAAAGCCTTTTCAAAATTAAGACAAAAGCCGTCAAAACTAATTGTTTGCTACTATCAAACAGATTTTTTAAGTTTGATGAATTGTTTGTAAGCACTAATCAAGTGGGTGGAGTCATAAAAGAGGGAGGGAACCGACTGAAACAATATATGTAATTTGTTTGCATTATTATTTGAGATAATTACAAAGCAGGCGTTCAAAAGCTGTTCTTTATCTTTATACCAGAAGGGAGAAAAATAGGGAGGAGAGGAAAAGCACAAGAACACCCAGCCATTGTCAGCTGCAATCTAAAATATTGCCGGATTCACAGTTGTCGAACATTAGCATTACTGAGAATGCCAGGGACAGAAGTGTCACGTTGAATGTAGAGTGATGACTTCATAGGAAGGCAAAGCTGAGGATCTGACCAGTTTGCAGTCACAGAGAAATCAGCTTTAATTAATTTGAGTGCCAGCTCTGTGTATAATTACACAGCATGAGAGTTTGCATGCAAATGCGGAAATGCTGATTGTTCAAATACTTGCACTTGCTCATTAATACGTTGGGACTAAGCAGGGCTGGCAAGCAGACAGGGTACGGCGCACACGGTGCCTGCAGGCTAATTTGTATTATACTGTAGTTAGCAAACAGATTTCAGATGTTTCCCCTTTCTTTAAATAATAAGCACAAAAATATGTGTGTCATTTTCATCTGTGACATACCTTGTTTTCTTCTTGATTAAAATAAAATGTTTTGGGTTTTAAAAAAACTGTTGAGGGTACACTAAACATTGCTGAAAGGCCGATTTATAACTATTTGATGGCAGTAACATTTATACTGGTTATAGGCTATTTCTATTTGACATTTATATAATTATCCAAAGAGGTCATTTTTCATAATTGGCGAAACTATCTTCAAAAAAGGTACATTGGTAATTAAATCCCGGGAGGAATAAAGCAGTGGTCACAGTTGAATTGTTTGCTTGTCTACCAAATCTAGTATCTTATGGCCAGCTTCAGCTAGGGCTAGAGCCTTTAAGAAAAGGACTGCTTTCTTTAGGAGAGCATCTAACCCTTAAATGTACTAAAGTGAGATTTTCCAATCCGACCGCGGAATCTCTTAGCAGAGATCAATTTCTACCAATTCCTAACTTCCTTGACAATGCCTCAGGGAAAAATCTCAAGTCACAACCCCAGGAATATGTGATACTTTCTTCAGAAAATAATATAAGAAAATAAGGAATTTGCTTAAGTCCCCAAAACCTAGTACTACTATCAAGTGCTACCTATTTCTTTGGCCACATTTCAATTCTACAAATATTTAGGGAGAACCTCTTTCTGTCAGAGGACACAAAGTAAGCAAGATAGACACGGTCCCTGCCTTTGCCTTCTCTCTTCTCTTGCGAGTTGTACAAAGGAACCTAACTCAGTTTCCCTGGGAAATACATGCTATTAGCAGTTATTACCTCAGAGAAGCCCACATTACTGAAACTTGAATCTATGGCCTTCCATAAAGAGAGTTCTCATGGCCTTTCTGGGAGACTAACTCCCTCTCTGACTTTTCTTTGACCCTATTGTGTAAGATAAAGGGAGCTGCCTCTGCCCCCAGGGCTGAATGGACACTGTGAGAGACTTGTCAAACAGTCCATCAGGCGAGCCCCATAGTCCATCTATAGAAGAATAGATTGAAGAGGAAGGTTGTCAATATCTTTTTCTGAAAGCCTATATCCGTAAGAATAGTCATTTCTCAAGGAGGCAAGTAGGACTCATCCTGTGGATGGATATAGGATGCTTCACACCATTTGATCTGACCAAAATAAGCAGTCATTTACGTGTCTTCATCTACATGCCAGGGATGTATATGTATATACCCAAGGGTCACTAACATGACCCTTCCTTCCTAAAAAGCCTGTTCAAATATCCCATGGCCAAAGATTTCTTACAGATATGAGATATGTATATGTATAAAGAAAAAAGGGGATAATGAAAACATCCATATACATCACGGAAGCTCCTACTTCACTTTTGGGGCGGTCCTAACCCTTTCACCCTACATATAAAAAATATGCAAGGAAGGAAGGAGAAAATCCAGAGTAGTGCAAGAATTCAAGGGTGTCTCCATGATGTGTACATGGTAATTTGGAAAAGGCAGTTTTCAAAAGGCTAACTATGAATCCCAAGTACCATGAGCTGAAACAATGTTTCCTCGAAGCTCTATGACAATCAGACACCCATAAATCAGAAAGGAAAAACAAAAATAAGCCAAAAATAAATTCTCAAAATATGTCTGCACCTCTGGCTGGGATGAAATTATACACACACACACACACACACATATATTTGGGATGTAGATATATTGGAATCTTTACCAAGGAGATCAAAAAAATCTTAGAGGATGTTGTCTGCAGAAAATGACTTCTAGTGTGGGGTTATGATGATTTAAGAAAAGACCTCTATTCATAGATGATGGAAGTGATTCATTGCAACAATTAGGGGTCAGAAGGAAAGAGAATAAATGTATAGAGAAGAAGGAAGAGGACTTATGGAGATGGAAGGTGTTCAGGAAATCTGAGGAAGCTCTAGCTTGGAAGAGTTATGAAAAATAGCTTGTAACCCAGTGTAGAAGCACAACCAGGATGATTCAGAAGGGTCTGCTGTGAAGATTATTACAGAGTGAGAACCACAGATGGGCTGGCAGCAGCGAATGATTCAGCAAGAGTTTGGTCAACAAGAACTGTTTGCATAGATTCATGGGTGCAGAATACGTCCTTCAAGGGCATGAGAAAAATGAAGGTGATAATAACTAGAAATAGAAAATGTGTGGAATCCTTATTCAAAAAGTGAAAGGTAAGAAGTAAAGCAAGGAAAAAAAAATTTTTTAAGGAAAGTTGAGATTTGACCATGAGAAGAAGAGCTGCTGGAGCAGGAACAATTTGGAGTATAGGAGGAAATGTGTCCTTAATGGGGCAGGAACTGGGGAGAGTCCAGCTTATAACGCTAGCTAAAGAAACTTGTTTAAAAAAATTTTTTTTAACTCCAAGAAAAAAGAGGAAAAGAATATGGTGACAGAAAAAGTCTGGAGTAAAGATGAGGCAAGTTTTGAGACTATGTGCCAGATGCCTCTGATCCTAGTGAAGATGTTATTGAGATCATCCCCTGGGAAGGTATAGGAAAGGATGGACATAATAGGGAGATAACAATGAATTTACTTTCTTACTGGAAAAAAAAGGGGGGTTCAGCAAAATAAATGACAATGAAATTAGGTGAAGAGATGAGGGACAATGGAGAAATGGAAATGGGTTATTATAAAAGGTTCACTTAGACATGGACTCGCCCCCAGGTAAAGTGAGTAATAGGACTGGACTTGTAATTACCTAATAGTGTATAAGTTTACATTCTCCACACTCAGTAGTACACTTAAAGTAGTTGTTTCCAGTGTAGCACTCTTGTATTCCACAGTGAGAGAGGAGCTCTGGGGAAGACATGTGCCCATGAAATAGAAGACACCTTCAATGCACAAAGGAGCTTCGTCTTTGGGAGAAAACCTATCATCTCTCTGGAGCTTCCCTTTCCCTCTTCTCTCCTGCATTCTTGCTGGTGACAGTCAATGTATTTCTTTAACAAAGGAGAAAGATGTATGGTACTGCCCAAGTCTCCCTTTATCATAATACTTTCTTCCCACAGAACCCAGATTCCTGTTGACTCATACCCCCTGGGTTAGGCACCAACAGCAGGGTAGCATCTTCTGAAAAACCAGAGTTTAATACAGTACCCATGGATCATTTGGCAGAGAGAAGTCCCCAAAAGTCTAACTCTCTGCTTGATATGTCTGGAATTACCATTAGCATTTCAGGACAGGTGCATTCTTAAGCTTAGCTGGCTCTTCCAGTTTTCCTGCCAGAAGACAGGCGCATAGCAAGTCAGTCACTGAGTGGTTGCCAACAGACACAGGGCATCCCCTGGGAGTTGCAGGCCTGGGTGTGGTATAACAGGGGCACTGAGCATTCCATGATTCCTGGAGAGATTGGTGGTTGTGGTATGTGCACGTCTGGGCCCCCAAGGATCAGGCCACACTCAGGCAAAAGAACAATACAAATATTGTCTGAGAATGCTTCCAGCTGCCACTTGCTGGGCTTCTCTCAATTTCCTTTTTGTTTGGGCCTCTTACCCTGCCTTGGACTATCCTCTTGCCAAGCTTTCCCAGATCCCAAATCAAAGGGTCTGACTGACCAGGTAAAAGTTCATGGGGTATAACAAATAAGGAATGTTGAAGGTTTCTAAACAAACGAATGATACTAAACCCAACCCCAGGAGGGCCTGGGTGGCTCAGTTGGTTAACCCACTGCCTTCGGTTCAGGTCATGATCCCAGAGTCCTGGGATTGAGTCCCACTCGGGGCTCCCAGCTCTGCGGGGAGTCTGCTTCTCCCTCTGACCTTCTCCCCTCTCATGCTCTCTCTCAATCTCTCAAATAAATATATAAAATCTTTAAAAAGTCCCAACCCCAAGTCAAAGATTTCGTGAGGGTCTACCTTATGTCAGCCACTACAGGGTATGTTAGAAATTTGAAGTAGACATGTCAGGCCCTTTACTTATAGAGCTCACTCTATAAGTGAATACAATATAACAAATGAGTCTATCCTGTTAGATTAGAATACGTAATGATATAAAGGCAGCAACAAGAGAGAGATTTCTTCTGTAGGAAAAGGAAAATATCAGCGAAGCAAATGACTGAGCAAATGCATTTAGGTAAGATAATATTCATTAACATGAAAAAACTCTGCAAAGAGATTTTTCTGGGATGCCTGGGTGGCTCAGTCTGTTCAGCATCTGCTTTCAGCTCAGGTCATGATCCCAGGGTCCCTGGATCGAGTCCCACATGGGGCTTTTCCTTGCTCAGTGGGGAGCCTGCTTCTCCCTCTACCTGCTGCTCCCCTTGCTTATGCTCTCTCTCTCTCTCTGACAAATAAACAAATAAAATCTTTTAAAAAAATAGAGATTTTTCTGGCAGCAACATATAAAGTGGTTTGGATGCCAAAGAACCTAAAGAACATTTATGAGGTTATTGGAAAGTCTATAGAATGGCTGGAAAAGAAGATATAAATCACAACAATATCTCAGAGGAAGTATTGACAGGGTTTTGTAAATTATTGTGGAAATGATCAAGAAAGTAATCATATTTGACTTTGAGATTTCAAACATTGGTGATGACATTTTTTAAAAAATAGGAAACATGAGGAGATAGAAATGTGATAATTCAGTTTGGATATACTGGATAAATTCAGTTTGGATATGCTGAGTGTTTCGAGGTGCCAGAGCCTATCTCCACAGAGAAGTGTACAGGTAGACACCTATATCCAGCCCTCTGAGAGATTGACAGAATTATGGGGGTCACTTGTACTCAAGGCCCAACTAGTAGATGAGATTGTTAGGAAAGAGGGAGAACAGGCAAGAAGAGGGTTGAGGAACAAACTTTTAGATCACACATATGAACATGTGAAGAGGAAGGAGACAAAAGCTTCAGTCACACAGTTAGAAAGAAACCTGGGAGAGGCGGCTGGGTGTCTCAGTTGGTTAAGCATCCGACTCTTGGTTTCCTCTCGGGTCATGATCTTGGGGTTGTAAGATCGAGCCCCACATCGGGCTCAAAGCTGGGTATGTAGCCTGCTTAGGATTCTCTCTTTCCCTCTCCCTCTGCCCCTCCCCCAGTGAAAGAAAGAAAGAAAGAAAGAAAGAAAGAGAGAGGGAGGGAGAGGGAGATGGAGAGGGAGGGAGGGAGAAAGGAATAAAAGAGGGAAGGGAAGGGATGGGAAGGGAGGGGGAAAGAAAACTGGGAATGTCCATAGAGAGGAAGGGTGGAGAGTTTCTAAAAGAAAGGACTGGTCAGCTGAAAAGGAGGATACAGAGACAAGGAAGATGAAATATGAAAACACTGGATGTCCCAATGAGTTAGTCATTGAGACCAATAGGAGAAAGATTTCACTGAAATTATGGGAAGAGAAATCATATTGCTATGTGATAAATATTTACCAAATATCTTCAGTGTATTTAAATATTGAAACTAAAACAAACGTTAAGCTTTCTAGGAGTTTGGTCTTAATTGAGAGGAAGAAGAGATAAGGATAAGAACTACCTCAAAGAGTGAGGCAAGTGACACCAGTTTAACTTGGTTGGCTGCTCCATTTTACCCAACCAGAGGCCTGTTGTAATTCTAGTTTCTCTCAAGCTTTTATTTCCTGTTGTTAGGGGAATGTGGGTGGCAGTTAATGGGGAAAAGTTGATGATGTTCAAAGATGACTAAGGCCATAAAAGACAATTGGGCTCTTCCTACAATTCATGTTTAGGAATTAAAAGAATCTCCCCCCCACTCCACCCCCCACCTTCCAGAAAGTCATCTCTACTCCACCCACTGTCCTTGGCTTATTTTATCTTTTTTTTTTTTTAAGATTTTATTTATTTATTTATTTGACAGACAGAGAACACAAGTAGGCAGAGAGAGGCGGGCAGATAGAGAGAGGGGGAAGTGGGCTCCCCACCCAGCAGAGAGCCCGATGTGGGGATCGATCCCAGGACCCTGAGTTCATGACCTGAGCTGAAGGCAGAGTCTTTATAACCCAGTGAGCCATGCAGGTGCCCCTTATTTTATCTTTTTGAGCACAATTTACACTTATAGATGTGGGTGATTGTCTTCTGGGGCAAGACCATTTGAAAATACCTTGATAAAACAACCATTTCATTTAAAGGTATGTTCTTCAGCTCCTAGTAATTTCTAGGGACTACAGAATTCTTGGAATAGCTTGACTACCTAAGTAGCAAACTCAATGGTCAGTCTCCCTACCTTATTATGCTTCTCTTAAGAAATAAGCTAATCTAGAAAATCTTAAGCAAATAACATCTTTCCAAAGCTTTTGCTTTGTTGTATCCACATGTTGTAGTGCTCAGTACTCAGACCTACAAAAAGCAATCAGATAACAGTGCCATGGGAGTAGAAAATTATTTTTAGGGTTGAGTTGACTGAGCCTGGGTGGCTCAATCAGTTGAACTACTACCTTTGGCTCAGGTATGATCTCAGAGTCCGGGAATTGAGTTCTGAATCAGGCTCATGGCTCAGCGGGAAGCTTGTTTCTCCCTCTGACCCTCTCCCCTCTTATGCTCTCTCTCACTCTCTCTTCCTCTCAAGAATAAACAAAATCTTAAAAAAAAAAAAAAAGGAAAAGAAAATTATTTTTACCTGGGAGTAGAAAATTATTTCTTGCCCTATTCAAACACTTTTATTATCAGAGACCTACAAATCCTCTCAACTATATATTGATGCCTGTTTAAGTGTACAGCAGAGGTGTAGTATCTAGACTGTTGGGAGGGAATATAATTATGTGGTTACTTATGTAATACTCTCTGTTACCAAAGAGTTATGTATGGGAAAGATGAATTATTTGTGTGCCATATTATCATAGTGTTCCATTGCATATCGTTTGTGTTCTTTTCAAAATACTAGTAGCTATGTGATATGTCTAGGCTTTTTCTATACTTATTTTTAGTTGCAGAAAGATCTCTGTCTCACATAATTCTACAGGATTTTTCTTTGTCTATATATGTATATACACACACATGCACACACTGTCAAGCACTCAGGGAGGCACCTTCATAAACTTGCCCTGCATGGTTGTTGGTTTATCTGTCAAAGAAATTCATTACCAAGAGAATGACTTGCTTTATATGCTTACTAAATTTTTAAAAAATGTTTTTCATTATATTTATGCAAACGTACCTTGGCTAGCTCATAATTTACCAAATGCAAGCATTTGTCAGGATTATTTCCAATCACTCAGAAAAATGTGCCTTTGTGTATTTTGATTATTTAAAGCAATTGTGTTTCCATTATGTGTCTGTGCAGCCAGAAAAGCATGACTGTCTTGACTGAGGAAGTGGGAATGCTCATAATTTTCATACGCGCATCTGCAGAAATACTTTTGATTGTTTAACCAATGTACAGATAGTGACGTGGCATAAATGCTTTTGCACACATTTATTTTCCTTGACACTTCAGAAGAAAAGGGTAATGCAAAGCAAAATTACATATGTTGTTGTTTGCATAAAAATATATATAATCAGTTGTAAGCTGAGAATATGTTTAATATTTTGTAACATAAAAATTAGGATACACTATATAGAAATCTCTGCCTTGTGATCACATCTTATTTATACATTAGCTAAACATCTGGAATTTTTTTCCCTTTGGGCCTGTGCAAACTTTATACCAAACTCTGAAGTTCTCTGGGATCAAATAGTGTCATTCAAATTTGCTTACCTTGCCTTAACGCAAATCAGCTTATTTGCTCATTAGATGAAAAAATATTGGTATTTTCCAATGAGACAGGAAAGGGAAATAGAACAATTCAAGGCATTAAGGACCACTATCCTGATTACAGTGTCACCATATAACTGTAGAATCAAGTCTTATGGAGTTTTCTGAGAAACTATGTCTCTTTGAATTTAAAATGCTGTCAATAGTAAGATGCACCAATATTTTATATTGTACAAAGAAAATTCAAAACTATGCCAATGAAACTGTGATATATCATTGATTGAATAGCCTTATCCCAATTTCAGAAATGTTAAAACAAGGGGAGAAAATGGATCTCACAATGGATAAAATAGCATATAAGAAATAATTACAGAGTTTTAGATCTTGGATTATAGTATATTAACTACATCAGCACAACTGAAAGGCATTCCTTTCTTGGCAAGAGAAGATTTATTATTTCTTTCATTCAGTGGGACTAAAAATATGTACTGCGTATTCCAAACTATTTCTACCTTTTCTCATTCATAAGAGTTATCAAGAAGATATTCTCCCTTTTGAAAGACTTTGACTTTTTTCCCCAGCTTTATTAAGTTATAATTGGCAAATAAAATTGTAAGCTATTAAAGCAGACATTGTGATGATTTGATATATGTATAGTGACAGGATTTCTCCCATTGACTTATTTAACACATCCATCCCTACACATATTTATTTTTTCTTTCCCTTTTTTTCCCCTTTCCTTTTCTTCTTCTCCCCCTCTTCATCCCCTTCCTCCTCCTCCTTCTTTCTCTCTGTCTCTCTCTCTCTCTTTTTTTTTTTTTTTTGTGAGGACAGAGTTGACTTTGTCTTGAAGGAGGCAATATACAAAGAGAAAAAAAAAACACCTTACAATTTAGAATTTAAGTTCTGACCTGATTCATGTGAGACTTTAGCCTGTAAATTAATCTAGTTGAGACTCTGTGTCCCCACTAACTCTATCCCCTCAGATTTCTGTTTTTCTGCCCATCAAAACTCCCCCACCAACGCGGTCTGGGACTAATAGGTATTCAAGCTTTTATGACAGGAAACTCGAAAAGAGGTGGGTACTAAATATTCCTTAAAGCACAATGATAAAGCAATATAAAAAAGTCAACCAGAACTTGTAAAAATCTTCAAAAGGTGTTAAAACTATTTTATCCCAAACATGTTTGTTGTAAAATATATAAACAAGTAAATTCTTTGATTTGGCTGTCAAATAATGAACTTTAAGAAAAATAAACTATTTCATTGTCCCTCTCATCACCACCTATATCCAACCTAGAGCCAGGCAAATAGTGTTTTCCCAGTAGAGGTCTCTAGAGTGATTTAATTAAATGATAAATTTTGACCAAAGAGTCCTTTTCCTTATCTCAGTTTTGGAGATAGGCATTATGAGGCAAGAAACAATGATAGACAAATAATAATAATAATATAATAATAATAAACTGCATTATAATTGATTCCTTATATGTTGCCTATCAAGATATCTTCTATCATAGTAAAGACTTTTGCAGCATTATATACAATATTCAGTTAGTTTATCAACCATCCAGCTCTTAAATAAACATGTATAAAGCACCTAGTGAATAACAGACATTTTGGATAGAAAGATGAATGGCGCTGCCTTCTGAAGCATTGATTTTTCCATTTTTTGATCTTGGTACCCATTTCCATCCTCAAAAATTATTGAGGATCCCCAAAGCTTTTTTTGTGAATTATAGCTCTTGATATTTTTCATATTAGAATATTGAAAAATTTTAATATTTATTTATTCATTTAAAAATAGCAATAATAAACTCATTGCACTTTGGCCTAAAAACACATTTTGGGGGCACATGGGTGGCTCAGTCAGTTGACCATCCAACTCTTGGTTTCTTCTCAGGTCATGATTATCAGTGACTTAAGACCAAGCCCGATCTCGGGCTTGCTGCTTAGCGAGGAGACTGCTTGAGATTCTCTCTCTCTCTCTCCCCCTCTGCCCCTCCCCCTGTTTGCATTCTCTCTCTTACTTTCTCTCTAAAATAAATAAATCTTTTAAAAAAAAAAAACACACATTTTTGGGACGCCTGGGTGGCTCAGTTGGTTAAGCGGCTGCCTTTGGCTCAGGTCATGATCCCAGCGTCCTGGGATCGAGTCCCACATCGGGCTCCTTGCTCGGCGGGGAGCCTGCTTCTCCCTCTGCCTCTGCCTGCCACTCTGTCTGCCTGTGCTCGCTCTCTCTCTCTCCCTCTCTCTCTGACAAATAAATAAATTTTTTAAAAAACACATTTTTATGAAAATGAACTAAAATTTTGAAAACAAAAATGTAGTCTGAAAATTGGCATCATTTACATTTTTTTTTGCAAAGTCTTTAATATCTGTGTTAAAAGAGGACATCCAAATTCTCACATCTACTTGTATATCAAGTGCAATGTATTGTTTTGTTTGAAGTATATGAAAAAATCAGCTTTACAGATATTAGTTGAAATGAGGGAGAATTATTTTAATAGCCTTTTCAGATAAATGTGATATTCTTCTTTGGTACTAAACCAAACTTCAACAATAATAGTTCTTTAAAGGTCATTTGCAAGGTGGAATCTGAAAGCATATCAAAGAATGTTTTAAAATCTGTCGCATTAAAACACATTGGTTTATCTTACACTTTTTAAAAGTAATCTCTATGACTAATATGGGGCTCAAACTCACAACCCCAAGATCAAGAGTCATATGCTCTACCAACTGAACCAACCAGGCCCCCTGGTTTACCTCACATTTTGAATAGATCTTTTACCCATGCATTACTTGCATGATTTTATAACATGATGGAAAATACTGTTTTACTGAATTATGCAGATTTCCCAAAAGTTGACATATGTCATAAAACTTTTTTTTAATCACCACTGTTAATATCACCACCAAGCTTATCAGAAAACTATTGGGAAGTTGTCAAATTCACAGTGGCAGATACAAATTGTTCTTTAGATTATAATTTTGGTATGAATGTTTGAATTTTATCATTGGCAATAAATATCATTGGTTGTTTTCCTTGAATTGACTTGCTTGCTTTCATTCATCTTTTGAAACATATCTGTGAAGTACCCAACTCTGAATAACCATGATTTGTCTGTCAGTTACTTTTTAAAGTAAAAATGGTATTCCATGAAAAGAGAAGCTATTTCAGCTTGCAACCCAAACATTTATCTCACAAGTGCTTGACAGTCATCATCCTTTGGTTACAGTGCTAGTGCTTTTTATATACATCCCATTTGGCAGAATATTAAAGATGTGTATTCAGGAATTTGGACTTTATCAAATGAATGTTAATTTTCATTGTTTTCAAAAGGGCATTCTTTTTTTTTTTTTAAGATTTTATTTATTTGACAGAGAGAGAGAGATCTCAAGTAGGCAGAGAGGCAGGCGGAGAGAGAGGGGGAAGCAGGCTCCCCGCTGAGCAGAGAGCCTGATGTGGGGCTCCATCCCAGGACCCCGGGATCATGACCTGAGCCAAAGGCAGACGCTCAACTGACTGAGCCACCTAGGCACCCCTAAAAGGGCATTCTTAATTGAAATTGGTATGTTACTTTTTGTTCTTTGTTTGGTGTTATTTTGCTTTTCTGTTATTGCAAGGGTTAGGTGATAAGGCAAGTTTGGTGCCACTTGCCTTCATTCAAATTTTAGCAGTTTTATACACCAATGCTTGTCAGTACATATGTCCATAGAGTGAAAATGACAAGAAATGTCTTAGTATTATTTTGAAAGTAAATTTGACTTTGCAAATCCCCCTAAAAGGGTCTCAGAGACCTTGAGGAGTCTGCTGATTTCACTTTGAGAACGGTTACACTAGAGATTGAAAGGTTAAAGGAGCAGATACATAAATGAACATTAATATTCTGTGGCTTGTGATAAGTACAGTGATAAAGGAAAGCACAGGGTCTTTGAGGAACATTTCCCCCCAAAAAATGTGTCTGACTGGGATCCTGAAGGACGACTAGGTATCAGTCAGGTAAAGGATGGAGTCTGGCGGATTGAATCCTGTACCTTACAACATTATTTCTGTTTTCATTTTACTAATGCTCTTTGTAAAGTCTAAAGAGATCTCAACCATATGGTTCCTATATGGCAACTGGATTCCAAAAAATGTGCATGCCTAGTCAAGTAAGGTCATTAATAAGCTATTACCACTCAAAGCTGAGTTACTATGGGAATTTGAAAGAGAGAACCTGGATAGTTGCATGAGGCTCCGTGTTGTGTTGCACAGACATTTTTATGTGTTAAGCCAGATGTCATCTATTTTATGTGCTTTTGGGCTCTGTGTCCCAACAGAAATAAATTCAAATTGGTCCTCATCAGCGTGACCTGGTTAGGTGTCATTAACCATATTAACTAACACAAAAAAGAATTTAAAATAACCAACATGGATTGAATTCCTAATATGTGAGTTAGTAGGCTTACAGACATGATCACATTTCATTATCAATTCGATAGGTTCTTATAGTAGCCCCATCTTTAAGACCAGGAGACTGAAGTTCAGAGGAATTCAGTAGTATGCCAAAGGCCACAAAGTACATAAAATGCAGAACTGGGTTCTAAGCCAGCAGTACCATTGAGGGGATCTCCGTTCTTTCTCAAACTGGGGTAGAGGTAACCCAGAAGCAGACAGAAGTGTTTCAGGAGACAAAGAGCATCAGGAGCACACACTGCCTGTCTCACTGCAGCCCACAGAGTGGCCTTGGTGGCAAATTTTTAAAACATTCTAAAATTCAAAACTAAAGCAGGTATGTAATGAAATAAAGTGGAAACCACTTGAATAATAAAGAGTTAGATGGAGACATCTAAGAAATTTTCTCTCAGGAGGGGAGAATCAGGCACTTTCCCAGATTGTCCAAAAGTCAGAGTTCATCCTGCTCTGCTTAGAGGGGACTTTTGAGATGCACTCTGAGATACTCATTCCTGTATCAAAGCGAACCAATGTGTCACCCCAGGAACTAGACCAAATGCCACCCGGGTAGTGTTCAACACAGTCCCAGTCTAAAGTGCTAGGAAAGTGCTCCTAATTCCTGGATGTTATGGGGATATCTTCCACAGATGTGACATGAGTACTGGAAAAGGTGACGTTAGAAGGAGAGAAGCGATTAGCTCTAATATTTGCTTACAAATAGCCACTAGTGACAAATGATAATGATAATTATGAGAACAAGTGTGACGAAGACTATATTTTTGTGTATCTACCATGTGCCAGGCACTATGCATAAATTCATCATTTTAAGTTAACTGCACAACAATCTTACAAGGTGATCTTATTATCCCCATTTGTGTATGTACCCAGACATAATACTATCGCATTCATGTTATCTGAACAAGTCTATGAGCTATTATTATCCATATGCTGTTGACTACAAAATTGGTCTCAGAGTAGATAAGTAATTGCCCGAGTATACACAGTAAGTAAATGAAGGAAATATACACAGACCCCCATGGGCTTGTCTCAAAAGCCCCAGATCTTTTCATGCCATGCTGCCTTGATACTAGGTAGGGGTGACTATATAATTTTGATATAAACTTGGATGCCTTTAGGAGTAAAAGAGATGTTATTAATAATCGTGCCAGAGCAAAAGACATAAAGTGGGACTGCCCAGATAAATGGTTACTTATTGTTAGGCAAACATGGGGACTATATGGTATTAAACTTCTTAAAAATAAATGCATTTTGATATTTCTTTGTTTTATAGTATTTACTAATCATTTTACCTTAAGCAAATTTTTGTAACCTGAGGGTAAACACTTTTGTGTATGCTTGATAGCTGAGAAATAATTTTTACCTAGAAATTTAAAAAATGACAGTATAGTTTAAAAAATAATGCATAATTTTTGATACATTTTTATACACAATGAAACAGAAGTCAGCTATAAAACTCTAAAGGGGTTAAAGAAGATTTAGAAAACTCTAATTCTGTATTAGAGCTTAATGAATGTGGTACTTGCTGTGTTCTGAAATGCTATAACTTACTGATTGAGGGGAGAAAATTCTGGGAAGCATGTTGCATACTTGAGTATTTTCCTATTTCAGAAATAATCCTGTAACAATAACTTGAGATGGCTTTATATAATTGTGGCAGGTAGCTACTCCACCTTGATCCAAATACAGGTTTGGGCATGTTTTTTTTTTTTCTTCTTCTTCTTTTATAGTTGCTTCTACTCCAATGTATCATAGGTGCAAGTCTTAATTTCTTTCCAGTAAAAGAAGAATAGCTTATAATTTCTTTTGTTTCTTTTTCTTTGATGCAAGAGTTCTCTCCTCCCAGTTTTTAAGCTGCTTTGTTCAGTATCTTTTTTTCTGCTCTCATTTTTTTCCTCCTCCGTAGATTTACATAAAGTTAAATGACTTAAGCTATTTATAATATTATCTTTGGATTTTACTGCTTCTTGCTTTGACTGTCCCGATCATATCCAGATTTATTTCCTAGAAGAAGCTAATTTAGTAAGATCTTTTGTTTTGGGGGGGTTGCTTTGTTTTTTATAAAGTACTATAAACTTTCAACTGAATAGGCCACTCAAAAATACAATTTGTTAACAAACAGATGTTATTCTTTTTTCTTTTTTTCGTTTTTATTTATTTAGTTTAAAGGTTTTATTTATTTGACAGAGAGAGACACAGTGAGAGAGGGAACACAAGCAGGGGGAGTGGGAGAGGGAGAAGCAGGCTTCCCACTGAGCAGGGAGCCCAACGAGGGGCTCGATCCTAGGACACTGGGATCATGACCTGAGCCGAAGGGAGAGGGTTAACGACTGAGCCACCCAGGCTCCCCTCTTTTTTCTTTTTTTAATTCTGAAGAGACATACATATATTCTTGAGTGACACAAAATGTACCCGCTTTGAACAAACATTTTATGCAGACATTAGGTCTAAACAAGAGAAAGAGCAACAACTCAGAGCGTCTTTTACCACCGTGAGATTTTGCTGTCTCTCTCTCTGTATATCTTGTAAATTTTTGTGCTTAGAGTAGCCTTTCAATCTTTTTAAATCATCCTTATGAATCTTTTCAGTTGGCTGGACATAAGAAAAGAAGGCTTTTCTCTTGAACGAAGACAAGAATTATTATGTTAAGCGTTGAGTAAGAGTGTGCTGAGTACTTAATGCAACTTGACATGCATGGTACCCCCCCAAAAGCCTACCTTCAAAAGAGGAAGACAGAGATAAATACAGATCTGCATACATGTCAAATTGCCAAGTGCTGGGAGAACTATCTCTTATCCCCCCTGCTTTCTCTTTTTTTGTTTCTTTGTGAGACCAGGGACACATAACATAATGAGGAACAGAAGTCAAAGGAAGCAGAGTTCTTAGGTCCAGGGTACACATTAGTAGAACCTGGTATTATAATTAAAAGCTAAGGTTTTGAGGCCAACTAGAAAAAGGTAGGCAAGGCATCCTGTTTCCACAGACACCAGTAAGCTTGGCACTTCTAGCGTTAGGGATGGTTTGTTTCCTCCCTTCACTTATGACAATCGCTGCCAGACATCCAAAACCACAATATCACAATTGCTCAAAGTACTGAAATACATAATACCATTCCACGTAAAAATGGGACAAGAGTGGACAGAAGGAAGATGCGAGTGATAAGAAGGGAAGAAAGAAAGGCAGTTATGTTACTATATCTTATGCTAATGATCTTCACTCTTTGCCTCTAACAGAACCTGTCAGATCCTAAGAGTTTATTTCTAGCCTAAAAGAAAGTAGCTTGGAGGAGTTTATATTCCTGGATATGGAAAGCACAAGGTCCAGAGGCAGAAAGATATGTGTTGGATCAGTTCTGCTACAGACATTTTATAATCTTAAACAAGTTCTTTAAATTGTTTGAGCTCCATTTCGTTATCTGTAAAGTGGTCACAATAATACTTACTCCACAGTGTTGCATGAGTGTTGAATGAGTTTCTACACCCAAACCACCCTGCATAGGGCCTGATATGAGTGTGCATATGTTCATTGGCTGCTTTTCTTGTCGTTAAAAATATAATTATATTCCCAGAAATTACATTTTGTTACTGTGAGAGTCATATAGACCAACAACAAAGAGAAGAATCTCTATTTTCTCTTCCATATATGATCACCAATTTTAAAGAAAAAACCTCTTAAAGGGAAATAAGAGCAGAACCAACTGTAACTGGCCGGGGTCATACAAAGAGCTGCATGCTACCACCACCACCAACAAAATCATAATTTAAGACCTGAATTAAACCAGGTTAAAAACCATCAAAAGCAGCATAAAAGAATAAAACTACAAAAACCAATGTATACTTCCAAAAAGTATGTATAAAGGGCAAATTACTTTCTTGGTGTTGGTGGTGGTGACTGTGTTGGGGAGGATTGAAGGGAAAGACAGTATTTAAAGTGGTTAAGAATGTTTAAAATCCAACTCTACTACAGAGCATTTGATCTTCAGAAAAAATAGAGTGCTATATGGTTTTAATCCTCAATCTTCTCATCTGTAAAATAGGGACAATAATAAACCCACTTTATAGGACTGTGTAAGGCTTATATGGGATAATGCATATAAAGCAATCAGTATAAGCCCAAGTAAGCACTCAATATTCTTACCAGTGCTTGTGGGCCTTTTGCCTCTGTTACCATGGTCACCTCCCCATTTTTTTTTTTTTTTTTTAATCTGGCTGTTTCTCTTAAGTCATCAGGACTTCCTAAAGTATAGTCCTGGACGGTTTACTTCCAGAACACCTGAGTGCATTCGAGAGCTCCATGACAGTGAAAATTTTAAAATGTAAATTATGAGCCAGTCATATAGGATTCTCTGCATAGCCCCACAGGAACCTGAGGCTGGGCTTCTCTTTGGAGAAAGGCATTGCATGGTTCCCAAAAGCCTAACTACAAGCCAAAGGTCATGTATCATGTTTTGACATTTCACCATCAAAAATCATCTATCAGTGAGACTCAGTTCATATGACTAATCTTGTTTGACTTGGCAATGAGGTGAAATGTCAATAGGCTTCCTATTTTGACTGAAATTGTTGAATATACCAAAGGGAATATTGCATGTGTGTTAGTCATCCCAGAATAAAGATGAGTATACTTTCCTAAAAAGTTCAGCTACACTAATGGGATAATGGATCACCAGAATGCTTTATATTTGAAATGGGTACTTTGTCCACATTCTTGCTTCACTTGGAAAATTGTGTCATTGTTGCCAAAGTCTTAAGTTTCTTTTACCCCATGCCTGGATTCTCCATTGACACTAATGGGAATTTCACCTTCGAGCACAGACAGTATATGGAACTAAAATGACAATAGCAGAAGGTAAAGAATACATTTTATACATTGTGCTACATAATATTTTTCTTGACTATTTCTGTTATAGTCATTGACTATTGCTAAAAAGATCCATTTGGAAATCTGAAAACATATTGTCTCTAGGGGCTAGTCTTTTGAAAACACACTTTTACCCATACATGTCATCACAAATTATATAAAAGAATAATTATAGATCAATCTACATAATTTTAATTTTGTGGTTAGTTAATTACAAAAGCATATCCCTCTGGCACTGCCATTAGTCTATAAGGTATGTGTGCTTTTTTTCAGTCTAAAGTAATGACATTTGGGGGAAAAAATTGTCTCTATTTTCTTAAGAAAACATAAGCAAAATTTGCCAGTTGCTGAAATTTAAAGTACGATGAACTCTTTGTAGTTCATGTTCACACATTAGCAATAACCTGTAGAGCTATGAACTGTTAGAATGTAGCATTAAAAAAGAAAACTTATATGAAAAAAGAAATATAAAGCCCATTTTTATGAGTGACCAAATGTCAAAAATGTATTAAAGCAGTTTACAGGCTATCCTGTTCATTATTTTGCTGACTTAGAAACCTTGAAGTGTTTTGTATCCATTTCATTATCTGCAAAAGTATGAACTGTAATGGAATTTACATAAAAATCCTGCTAGAGAGTGGGGACTTTACTGCATAGTCAGCTTTGCCTCCTAATCCAATCTTCCCCAATGCAGTTGGTAAGGCAGTTGCCAAATTCAAACAGCAGGATCTCTTTTATAAAGAAAAGTATGAATTTGAGCTGTAAAATGAGCACAACTATTTTTCTATTACTCTGGATGCTTCCTCTTGCTGAGTTTACATAAGAAGTCTAGCAGGAGGTGTTATTAAATAGCCTCAGAAATTAGCCCCAAAACAATTATCTTGGTTTAGCCATGGAAAAAGACACAAGAGGCTTAATAAAAAGAGCATTTAAATTTTTGTGATTGAATATCTGTTGGACACCTCTGTAGTTATTAACCCTTGTGGGCAGCATTTCAGATTTTTTATTATTTTTAATTGAATTGTTTTTGGAAAACTGCAGATTAAAAACTGTTTTCTCCCCTATGTTAGTCAGAGATCCCAGGGCAAACTGTGTAATAATGGGTTCTTTAAGTTTGCTTTAAGCCTCACTGCATGGCAAGGAATATACCCTTGTTCAACATAAATTTGAACTTACATTTTATAGTAGATTTGTAGAAATACTAAGTAGGGGAAAACGTCTCCAGTCATATCACCCACCACCCATTCCTTACAATCATCTTCCAACACCCATGACTTTCTTTTAGGAGTAAATTTGCCATGAGTTAAAGCTTCCTATGGTCTCCTCAAGAGAATTATTTCAAAAGTTATTATTTGTATTTGTTTGTTTTTCATTTCCCCCCGCATAGCCAGAATTTTGGATTTTTCAGTATTGCTTATTTTCCTGTGTATTTTTGCCATTCCAAATAATTTCTCTGTCTCAAAAGTATTTGCTATTTTAAAATATTTGTTGGCTCTTATCATGTCAGATCTTAAAAGTTATTTGATCAGTTGCTTTAATCTTTCCTCCCAAGCCCCCTCCCAACCTCACCTCCCCAGTCACTTCATCATTTTTTTCCCTCTTAACTCTCTCCAATCTTCTACATATTTCTGGAATTGAGTTTATCCAAACTGAATGCACTTTTCCAGGTGCATCATATATCATTCCCTAAGTCTGGGGATGTGATGACTTTTTGTATACAGCCCAAATGCTAGTGGAGTTTGTGGAGTTTGTTCTTTTTTTCCTGATCACTGTCAGCATGTTGACTCAGGGTGTTTTTTTTATATTTCCGACCTATTCCTGAGGGAGCCCTTCTGAAAATGGGCTGTCTTCTACCTGGTTAGTATGTTTAAGAGTTGTGAAATGGAAGAAAATGTAATTTTGTAAACTGTTAGAAGACACGTCCCGTTACCCCACCCAATCCGTTGCCATTTTTAGAAACACATCTATTTTCTTGGCATTTCATCTTTGTTAACTATATTTCATTATGATAATGGAACGGAACCATGGGGAAACAAATTGCCGCGAAAGCCATCAGAGCGAAAGTGGAGAACTCAGTTCAACTTAGGACACGATGATTCTCCTAGCTGTATTACAGATATTTAAAAGAGAAAACAAACAAAAATACTTGACAAGGCCTGCACTGAAATTAAAACATTCTTTATTTAATGATAACAAGCTGGATCTTTACATTTTCCTCACCTATGCTTTACAGTTCATTTTAACTACTTTTTTGGACCTTCAAAGGCAGCGATAGTAGGTATAAATTAGGGGAGAGAAATAAGAGAAAAGAAATATAAAATTAAATATGGTACACCAAAATTTTAGCAATAAATTACACAAATTTCTTTCTGTATCATCATAAGAACTATGACTAAATATGAAAAGACTCATATCCAATTATTGGATAGAAGAAGGCTACACCAAAATGAAACACAAGCCACTTCAAGCAGTACACAAAAGATCATAAACATGGATACACCAGTAAAGCAAGTCTGAGAATGTATGAGTTGATGAATACGGGGGAATAATTATTGTCAGGTGAATATACATTCACCTGAATATGTATCATGTTCATAGATTCTAAGAAGCTCTCAATCATATGAATCTACTCCCACTGATTTGGTAACAGCTTTTCAGAGAAGAAATGACATGAAATTTACACACAAGAGTTCTGTTAATTGGTAACAGCTTACATATATCTATATAATTATATATCACTCTTGTATTTGAATTACAAAGTTTGACTCAAAATCTTTTTTGTATCCTTGGAGTCATTTTCGAACGTTGCTGGTGGCATCAAAGAGACAACTACGATGCTTTTCAGTGAATTCACCCTCGATTATATATCTCAGTCAATACTTCTTCAGTTACATAACTAAACAACCAAACAGCCCCCAAATGATCTTGAGCAAAAAGGAAAATTATTGTCTTTTGTAACTTAAAAATCTGTAAATAGCCTTCAGTCACAGCCAGTTCATAGACTCAAGAAACATCACCATGATCTCATTTCTCTCTTCTATGCAGTTTCCGTACTCAGCAGGGTTGTCCCTTGTGTAAACTGCACTAGCTCCAATTTCATACCCTTTTTTTCTTTCCCAATAGAGTCATGAGAACTTCTCTTTCAACCCTTACAAGAGTCCTGGTCCTGGCTCTCACTAACCTGATTGGATCATGTGTCCTCTGAACCCATCACTATGGCCCATCACATGGGATTTCCCGAGTTACTTAATTCCACAGCCCTATTCAAAAGAACTTCCTGTGATGATGGAAATGTCTATAATTTGCACTGCCTAACATGGTAGCCACTTGTCATGTGTGGCTATTGGTTACCTGAAATATGCCTGATGCAACTGAGAAACAAAATTTTAAATTTTATTTTAAGCAATTTAGATTTAAAATAATAGCCACTATGACATTGAATAGCACATCTCTAGAGTTTGGTTTGTGGGCCAAACCTACATGGATGACATGAGTGGAGAGGGGGTTCGCCAAAGGAAAATTGTTTGTAGAAAGCAGGTCCTATCTTCCAGAGTGGGAAATACAGATGCCAAGGGGTAAAAACAACAGATGTTCACTGTAATGTACCCTAAAACTTGAACTTTTTATTAACATCTTTTAGACTGACAGTTTAATTTCATATTATATGACTTGCATTATATTACTTACAGTTTTTCTATTGTTTTGTTTTCCTTAATTAAAATGCATACAATGGAAACTTTGGACACAGAGCTGTTCAGGCTTGAATGAGAAGCTATTGTCAGGGATCCACTAGCTTTAATTAAATTGTCTTTTAGGTACACTGTGCTCATCTTCTCAAAGGACACTTTAAACTATATATATGGATCCAAATAAGTTAAAATTCATGTGGCATTTTAGAAACAAATAGCTCAACTGGAGGGACAAAAGTTTTAATCAGCTTATAGGCATCATTAATGTTAAACATGCACAGTGACAATTGTACTACAATGTACTCCTTTGCCTAAAGTATGGATGCTTTCTTTTTGACACTAACACATTCATTGATTCAACTAAGCCTCCAATACAGACAGATTCTTGCCCACATTGAACTCATAATTCTCAATCTTAAAAATACGAAAATGTGAAACATCATGAATCTTATACTTGAGGCAAAAGATTGCAAACTATTACAAGTTTATTACAGAAAATCTAGAGACATGATATGAGCAAAATGAAAATTATTTATAATCTTATCATAAAGGCAACTACCATTACTGTTTTCATATATATTTCTTTTGATTTAAAAAACATATGTGTGTGAGTACTCATCTCACTATTAAACTATTTGAACTATTTTTCATAAGGATGAAAAACTACTGTAGTTACTCCTTTGTAACCTAATACTTAACCTAATTCATTATATTCTTTAAAAACATGTGTTTAAATGAACATAGTATTTCACTGTGTGGAAAAAATACATATACATATATCTAGAAACTACCACTTTTAAGTTAAAAGGATATGTACAGTTTTAAACTTTTTGAAAAATATGTAAGTTCCATGCAGGCAGATTTTTGTCTGTTTTGTTCACTGCTAAATTTCAGCGCCTAGAACAGTGTTTGACACTGAGAATGCAGGCAATAAATATTTGCTGAATGAATGAGTGTTGGTGTATTTCCTGTTATAATTCAAATACCCAAGTGTGAGATGGCCCATTTCCTTAAACCCTCAGCAACTCTAGGTTTTGGGGGAATTTTTTTTTTTCAGTTTTGTAGACAAAAGATGGCATCTTATTATAGTTTTTCTTCTAACATCTGTATTTCTACCAGAAGTACAAATTGTGTCACATCAGGCTTACTTGGGCAAAAATACGTTATGTAGAGGAAGAACTTCAGCCTAATTTTGGGTAACTGTTTCAAAATCTTAAAGTTTTGATTAAGTAAAACCTGATAGGAGAATTATGTGATCGGAAATTATATTCCAGTTCACTAAGAAACCATAAGATCTGGAGAAGTTATTAAACCTACTTATTTCATTATTATGTGTTAACATACAGTCTATAAATGCAGGAATTATGTTTTAATAAATTACCAAATAGAGTAACTTAAAAGAAATGTGATGATTCTGCCTCATATTTAGCTCTCCCCCTAACCTCTGCAAAACCTTACCTTTCTTCCATGCCCTAAATTTAACTCATAGCCTAATCCTTAAGCAAATTGAAGATTATCATAAAAACTATGGGAAAAGGTCTCAGAAACCCAGATTGGGGGGCACCAGTCAAAGCTCATTTGAAACCGTAGCCATATAGAACAACAGAAAGATTCATGGGGCTGTCTCTCACCGAGTATCTGCTTTTCTCTTGTATGTCCCTTCTCCCTTTCTTGCTTTTGTCCCTCAGTCTCTCTCTCTCTCTCTCTCTCTCTCTCTCTCTCTCTGCATCTCTTTCTTCCTCCCTTTCTCTCAGGTGACTTTCTCTGCTTTTGCACATGCACATGCCCAAACATAGCCCTGAACTGGCTGCCCCATTCTTTTCCTATTCCAGCCCTTAATTAACTGTGTTTCAGCTTCCAGTTCTCTAGAGAATCAGCTCTACCTATCTTAGGGAAGATCTCTTTTACTCTGTCCTCAGTCCTATCTGCTATGATGACAGGGAAGGACCATCTTGTTCAAATTTGGGACCTAGCATCCACTACAGAAATGGGACTCGTTTTCAAAGAAGAGGGTTAGGACTAGTAAACATCTCAAAAGGAATACGTCATATGTGCTTTCACTTATTAGAAGCTGGGCTTATAAATGTAGGTAGAACGTGGCCCTTATTATGTAATAATTCACTAATCTAACTTGAATATATAATTTTAAAATATCTTCTGGACTTTACCATTTAAAAAAATCATTTATGATAATCAGGGTTTTGTTTTGTTTTCAATCTAGTTTTAATTCTATGTCTAAGCTTCTTTACTTTTCTTTTTCAATTTAAGGGTTTTGCCATTCGTCCCTGCTAGAGATTTTTGATTCCCTGAAACAAAACTTTTTTTTTCAAGTTTATTTTTTTGTTCTACCAAGGATAGCTTCCTATTTGTAACTATTTTTAACTGAGATGCTGTGTCTAGCAATTTTGGTACCTTCTACAGTACTGTTTTTCTCAAAATTATCTGACTTTGCAAAAAAATTTTTTAAATGAACAGAACTACCTTTTGCAATGCCATATTTCAAGCATTTTTGGAGATAATCCATTATTAACTATGCTCTCTATACTAAGCAAAATGATTCATCTGAACTAATGACTTGATGTGTATATTTCTTCCATATTTTCATTTTCTTTGTATTTCATAATTTTTATATATTTCTCCTTCAATTCTGATCTAATTTAAATCTGTTATGGGATAAACTAAATCATTTTCTCTTTCTTAGTTAAGTAATCTCTGACAGTTAATTTTTCTAGTCTTAACCATGGTTATTTTGAGGAAAATGGAAATAAATTACACTTAAGTTATACCTGTGGACAATAAACTATTTAAATCAAGTCATCTCCATCATTAATATCCATCACCCTGGCCATTGACTCTAGATCTTGTAACATGTGATAAATGGCTAAATTTACGGGATTGGCCATGTTACAGTTTCATTGTTTCCACTATTCAGACATATCCTCAAATTATGGCAATATGCGTGAAATGACAGCCTTCCTTAATGACTGATGGGGAGAGTCTCATCATGGTTCTGGCTACTGCGATGAGCATCAATCACAAAGACAGCCAAAGATGTCAAATCTGCTGAGATGCTCTTTAATCCTGTGATCCTAGAAAGTCACAACTGTCAGCACAGATCCAAGCAATTGTCTAGCTCGATGGTCCCTAACTTTTTCCAGTTAGAAGAATGTATTATAGCAGAAAACATTGTTGAAGAATTCTACTTTTCGTTTTGTTTAAAAAAGCGTACAATGGCCCAAACCAGGAACATTGTAACAAATACCCTTTGAGACATTTTGCACTGCCTTAACCAGCCACTCTTCTCTGAGAACTGCTCCTGCATCTACAGAAATGGTACTTTGTGCTATATTTGAAGTCCGAAATATTTGTAAATGAAATTTTGATTTTCTAAGTATCATACCACTTATACTTATTCCCCAAAAGGTGTGAAACGTGTTATTTATTCAGTCAACAGATACTGCTTATCTTGGTTTAAACAGGATGAGAACCACTGATCTAGAATATGTACTCTTTATAAAACCCACTCTTACCTTAATGATTCAGGTAACAGAGGGAGAAGTTTTGTTTTATCGTTTTATTCTTTACTCAACATTCTTGATTGATTTGATTCTCTAATTCACCTATACAGCCAAAGCCTGTGATTTTATAGAAAACCATGTCTACGGTATCACAGTTACTCTCCCATGATTCAGGTAGGGTACAATTATGAGTGTGTTTCCCTAAGGTGCAGTAAAATATTTTATTTATTACCACTTCCTCAATGTCTCACTCACAGGTGGTTAGATTTTGAAAGATTATTAACTAGGCTTGTGTAGGCAAGTACAACAATCTGACTTCAGGAGGCCATTATCTGAGCCAGCCTCCCTTCTGCTAGGGCCCAGGGATATTATTTACAGAAATGAACCATTGCAGTATGCTTAATACATTCTTAGAACATTTCTACATATACTATATCAAGTTTTCCTGTTTCTCTGTTGTATGAGTTCATTAAAAAATTTGCCCACATTATTCTGTCCCTTAATTCCATTAGATGTTTCAAGTTCCTACCATAGCTTCCTAATCTATCAATTTTGCACTTCTTACCAAATGAGAGCTCACACTTCCTTCAAAACTGGACTGCAAATTTATTTCCTCCAAGAACTTTTCACAATATTTTTCATTTGATTTTGCATTTCCTCTAGAGACTTCCTAAGATTTCAAATGTCCTATCACTGGTGGTGGGGGGAGGTCTGGAGAGGTAAACACATAGACACCATGTTTATATATTCTGTTTGAACTGCTTGATGGGTTATGAGATATATGTAATTGCTGTTGCTTCCTTATTTCACAGATGTGTGTCTGTGTTTGCTCCTCTCTCTGCATCTTGATAACGCTTTGCTTGAGCCTGAGGCAAAGTGGCCTATGTATTTTTTGGTTTTTGTTTTAATTTCGCCAGATGGAGTTCAGTACCATGTATCACTGTTGACTAAGCAACTGATAATATTTTTCCTAATGAAGAGTGGTGATATATTTTTCAGTTTGCTCATTCACTAATTTACCCATTAAAAATTATTTGTCGATCACCTCCTGGGTGCCTGGCACTGTGCTACGGACCTAGGAAACAATGACAAAAGTAAGAAACAGTTCTAGACCAAAGAGTCAATTCAAAGCACTTGAATCCTGATGCTTTCCAGTATCATTCCAACACTCAGATGTTAGCCATAGAGATTAGAGTATCAGTAGCCTTGTCTCCCTTGCTTTTCTCAGTAACCTATTTATTCATGCTAACACAGTGAAGAAACATGTAGATTACAGTAACAGTGAGAAATCCATTAATTTTCAGAGGCAACTTTGTGGTGGATCACATATTCATTGTCTTGACCTTGGAGCAGGTCAGAATAAACACAGAGGAAAGGAATGCTACCTGCTGCCAACTATTGTTAAGAGAGTACAATGTGAGATCCACCCCCAGAGTATTGGTTGATGTAGTGCCCTAAAACCTCTAGCCAGTCATAAGTAATACGCCAGATAAATATCTCAACAATATACATTTGAAATGATACTTGTCAGAGAAAACCTTAAGAGAACTATATATGCTTCTTTAACTTAATCATTCTGCCTTTCTGTTTTAGAGGTTGACAATATCATTATTAATATTTACTGTTAATTGCTTATGTATATTATTTGAATGCCAACATAGGCTTACAGATTGCTGTTTTTAATGACAAAGATAATGGTAACTGAATTGGTGATTAAAAATACACTATAAGCTTAGCACCTTCATAAAACTCCCAAAGCTCTTTACAAAAGCAATAAAACAATGAACTAAAATAACAGCTGTGCTAATCATAAGCTAGTTAAAAAAGATAACACTTAGGAGTTTAGGGTTTTTTCAAGCCCATAAATTAAAAGATGCAAAGTTTCATGCTCATGAAGGCTATTTTTAGAATTTGCAAATGGAGGATGATTGAATAGGTAACTTAATATACAAGTGAAATGGCTCTTAAGTTGAAATGGGGTAAAATATCATGTATACGTCTTAAGAATTTTATTCTTACTTTAATGACCAAAATTGTCAATTAACCAGATTCTTTAACATTCAATTTGCAAAAGGAAAAGGTAGATCACAAGAAAACAGTCATTTTTAATCTAAATCCTCTATCCCTTTTAGATTTCATAATAACCATACTATTCATTATGATGGTCTGAGATACTACAGAATTTTAATTGTCAGGTACTTGACTATACTCACTGTATTTCACTTAATTCAGCTACAAAATCAAGCAGGATTTCAGTAAAGTGGCACTACCTACTGTATTAAGTAGTATCTGAGCAGGAGGGAAGTGAGCTTCCTCATTGTAAGGTGACTGCAAACAAGGGATTCATGAGCACATGGTAAGAAGATGGATTCCAAATGATGAATCCCTAAATTCTACCTCTGAAACTAGTAATACAATGTATGTTAATATGGAAAAATAAAAAATAAACACTGTGCGGAAGGTGAAAAACAGAAAAAGAAAAGTCAGGTTCTTTGTGTAAACCTCTAGACCCCAAAAGAAACAAAAAAGGGGGGGCCCTGGTGGCTCAGTCGGTTGAGTTTCTGTCTTTAGCTCAGGTTGTGATAACAAGGTCCTGGGATAGAGCGCTGAGTGGGGCACCCTCCTCAGCAGGAAGTCTGTTTCTCCCTCTTCCTTTTCCCCTCCCCCCTGCTTCTGCTCTCTCCCCCTCTCTCCCTCTCTCTCTTTCTGATTAAATAAATAAATAAATAAATAATTTTTTAAAAAAAGAGAAAAGAAAACAGGCCACTCATTAATTTTATGTATTATATTAGTTTATGAGGGCAGCCTAACAAAATATCACTAAGTGGCTTAAACAATAGAAATTTATTTTCTCAGAGTTCTAGAGGCTGCAGCTGCAAGCTTAAGGTGTCAGAAGGTTGGTCTTCTGAAGTCTTTTTCCTTGCCTTCACAAATAACCACTTTTTACTGTGTCCTCACACAGAGCATGCTTTCCTCTATGCATGTGCATTCCTGTTTTCTCTCGTTGTGTCCAAATTTCCTGTTATAAAAACACAAGTCATACTAGATTAGGGCTCACACTAAGGCCTCATTTTAATGTGATTACCTCTTTAAAGGCCCTACCTACCAAATGCAGTCACATTCTGAAGTGTTGGGGTTTAGAGTTTCAACATATGAACATGGAGGGATACAATTCAGCTAACCACATATTTTATAGTAGAGCAAACTATGTTCCTTCAATAGATATGTCCACTTGGAACCTCTCAGTGTGACCTTATTTGGAATAAGGATCTTTGCAAATGTAATTAAGGGAAAGATCTCCAAATGAGATCATTCTGAATTAGGTTGGGCCCCAAAGCCAATGACATATGGCCTTATAAGTAACAGAAGAGGAGAAGACACATAGAGACACAGAAAGGAAGGTCATGTGAAAACAGAGGCAGAGACTAGAGTGTTGTGTCTACAGGTCAGTGATTACCAAAGATTGCTGGCAGCCATAACAGCGAGGAGAGAAACATGGAAAGGGTTCTCCCTGAGAGTCTCCAAAAGAAACCAGCCATGCCGACAGCTTAATTTTGGATTTTTTTTTTTAACCTCCAGAACTGTGAAAGAATAAATTTCTGTTGTTTGAAGCCACTCAGCTTGCGATAATCTGTTGCAACAGCCACGGGAAATGAATACAGATATTGGTATAGGGAAATAATAAAACTACCATGTACTGATGACTTCCATGTGCAAGGCCCTATCCTATGTATATATCATCCCTTAAATCCTCTTATCATCTATGTGAGATAGGTACAATTTCACCCATTTTACAATGAAGACACTGAGGCTTAAAGAGGTATAAGTAAACTTCTCAGGGAGGCACAGACAGTAAATGTCAAAGCCAGAATTCAAACTGATAACAGTTTGACTCGGTCTTGTGGTCATTCCATTATGGTGCATCAAACTGACAGATTAAAAGTAACTTGGAGCTATAGTGAATTAAAGATTTTGTGCTGAAAGGGCTCAATTTATTGAGTTTAGGCACAGTGACCCATGGAGGCAGTTACAGGGAAAGGCAAGATGCAGGCAGAAGACATATCATAGGGAATTGATATTGATAGGGACTATTGTAGGGAAAGCCTTGTCCCAGCATCATCCCAAAACTAAGGTAGAGGAATGAGGTCCCCTTCTCTTCCAACCATGCTATGTCAGTTGGGGTTCCTATGCTTTATTACCTCCCTCATGGCTCTGCTGAACTCAGTATCACCTGCAGTTCACTGTTGGGCAGGAATGGGCTCTTCCTTGATATGGCCATATTCAGTTTGCCATCTTGACTTTCTCTTTATACCCAGATCTCTGTGCTTAGTAACCTCCGTCTGATTCCTAGATGTTTCTTTATTTTTCTGGACTCTGCGTATCATGAACAGAGTAGAAGTGGTCACTAAGGACAAATTTATCAGGAATAAAGATTGAGATAGCAGCTGGAGTTTTATGTGAGCATTCTTGCCCCATCCATTTATAAGATTTTGTTCTTCTCCAATAATATCCTGGAGAAAACTCCCTCAATCTCCATCCCTCACTCGGGTTCCAGCTGATAACTTCTGTCATGTTGATGGAGCTCGGTTTTTATAATTTGTAAGTCTGAACCATTAAACAGGAAATATTTCTGTGGCTCAGATATTTTCATGTATTTACATACTTTGAGTCCATAGAATACGTTTATGTTCCATTTCTTCGAGAGTGTGTGATATTGTAAGGATGATCTGAACAAATAAAAACAGAAGTTGACTAAACAACAAGCAGGATACGAGCCATTGAGCTTCTACAGTCATCCTGGCAAGCGGAACCTTTCACGTGTGGCCTTTAAAATTAAAACAATGTATATCTGTTTGTATTTATAGTTGCAAAACTAGATGTCCAAATTCCACAACCCCAAATATGTTTACCCTGTAAAATATTATTATTCAAATTATCAAACTAGCCTTTGATTCACTGGATACAACTAAAGCCTTGAGAACAAACTGAAACCTAGGTTAGAATTCAAAATTTGAAACTGTCTGATAAGACAGATCATGGTGGCCTCAGAACAAATTATAAATAAATAGTGATGTCATAAACAAGTTCTGTGTATCCTACAATGCAGGAAATGTATCAGTGTTGCCAAAGTTTGTCTTTAGGGTGTCATACAATTTAGCAGGATCTGGATTTAGGTCAAGATTGAATGCTAAGCTACATAACAAACAATGTATCAACCAATGTCTCCCTTAACCAACCAAGGCCCTAATTCTCAGGACTAGAAGAATGACAGATTCTCTGAGCTAGCCCTCATTCTTCTATAGTAGTTTCTAGTATGAGAGTCAGCAGCTGTTGAAGAAGCTGTTCAGTCTCAGTCTGGTTCTCCATCAAAAGCAATAGCCCAACACAAGGAAGGTCAATGAAAATGCAGAGTGGAAAATGAAACCTTTCCACACATTCTTAGACATAATTCTACAAGTTTAGGAAAACTAGAACTAAAAGTGAGAGAGATTAGTGTTCACCATCAGAACCATAGAGAACAAGTAGATAGGCTAGGCACAAAGGAGTTGCCATAGTAGCCACAGATGCAAAAGGGACCCCAGCAAGTGCAGTGGACTATGCTTGCTCTGTTATCTGGCAGTTTGACCTTTCCCCATTCTACACAGTGAGCCTGAGCTGTGGTATATCTTTTCTATCCCTGTTTTCCTGATGCAGTCTGGTATTCTAACACCTGTGTTTTTGACCTCATTTTCCTGGTGCTCTAAGAGACTTGGAGTCTTACCTCAGGCCCTGACCTCTGTGTTCTTTAGTTAGCACCCTTAACCTGGTGACCTAAATGATCATTTCTCTAGATTCTATCTTCACAACAATTAACCTGGTTAGAGAGCTGTAGCCAGCAGGACTTAGGGCTACTGCTGTCATGTCTTCCACTGGGTGGTTTCTATACCTGCTGCCCCAGGGACCAGTGGCCTAGTGTCCTCCTGATAATGCTGGTGTTTTACTTCTGGAATAATCAGGCCAAGAGAAAGAGCTTCACCAAAAAACAAGAAAACAAAACAACAACAAAAGCTTTTGTGCTGGCAACTGTAGATAAGACAATCTATTCAGCATGATTCAACCTGGCAAAGTAAGCCTGGCAGACAGAAAACAAAACAAAACAAAACCACAACTTCATACAACAAGAGTTGAATTAATTAACTCAGTTACCCTAGGACAATCTTACTTGCTGAGAGGGCAGGCTCTCAAGTCAGGGTTCCATCCCTGGCTCTCCCACTTGCTGCATAAGCTTAGACAAATTTTTTAACTGATTAGTGCCTCAGTTTACCCATCCATCTGTGAAATGAGAATAGATGTGTTGGGAGCCTGAAAATGAAATCATTTATGTAAATATCTTCAAAAGTGCTGGCACATACCTAGTGCTCAAAAAATTATGAGTGCTTTGATAGAGTCCATCGACCTATTTCCTCTACCTTAGACACAAAACCACGAGCTCCCTCGAGAAAATGCCCTGGCCCAAAACACTGAGAAGGAGACAGAGTAAGGCCTTGTTAACTGTTTATATTAGAGTAGAATATAAACTAATTTCTTTCTACCCCAGCCCAGCCCTGTGGGCTGAGAAAAATAAAAAAAGAGCCTAAATTGTTCATGATGAACAATAAATATTGATTGATAAATAAAGCAGGTAAGTGAAGTGGGGGATACACACCTCCACAGGGGCCCTATAAATATCAAGCTTAGACTCATCCACCTGCCCTCCAAGCAAATCTCCATGACACTACCAGTGTTTCTTAACAGGGGAACTCTTGGGGTAAAGTCACTTTACAGAAAAGAGTGTAGTTCGTGTGTTTTTCCTCCAAATAATTTTCTCACAAAACTCTTATTACGCAGTTTCCATCCATTTAAACAAGGGTTTATTAAATGCTACTGAATACATAGCACTCTTGGATACATACCCACTTTAAAGGGTTATTTGAATCAGAACAAAGCTCAGTGAGTTTCTGGCATCCTTGAGTATGATTTCTAGTCTATTTAATAGCCACGTCTGAAGTGGCATCTTATTTTTGAGTTCTGAGTAGTTGTCATTCACACAATATAGCTTAAAAATCTTTTTCTTTTCTTTTTTTCACTTTTTGTTATTTTGTGAGCCTAAGTCAAACTCTTTGGCTTGGCAGTATTTCTTTTACAACTTCAATGCCTTTTGGTCTGAATGACTGCACTGAATAATCCTAACAAAGTTGAGACAAGCGCATGATTATTCAGACACGGATATGGAGTCCAGACATACACAGGGAAATACTTCTAAAGTTTTGAGCCCCCATAGTGCTTACTGTTCGTACTGTACAGACTTGCCACTTGGCACTCCAGCCAACATTCACATTTAGTATTTGAAAGTAAAACCACTTGGTGGGCTTTCTCCTCTATATCCCCTCCCTGGATGAGCTATCTAGAGGATCAGCTGCCATGAACAGAAGTAGGGAGCTTTTGAGAGGAGACAGGCATGCAATATAGCAAAAGGGATGAAAGAGGTTCAGATCTCAAAGACAGTAATAGAGAAGGAGGGTCAAAAACTGCAAGTTGAGTGTGGAGAAGCAGAGTGATGGATTATAGAACAGAATGGAGAAAGACATGGGTAAAGGTTTCTATTACCACAGAAAGAAAGGCTTCAAATGGGAAAAAATATATTATAAACTGGAGTGTTATGTTTTCAGTACACGGAATGGTCTTACCCCTCCTTTTGTGTATTATAGGCTAGAGGCTAATCTCAGGTGAAGATGAGACAAGGGAATTCTAAGAGAAGTGACAGGTTATAGGATCAGGGTTAAGAAAATTACAGTGAAATGAAGAGTGAAGCCAAAATAGATACAGGAAATGGGAAAAAAAAGGAATCAGTGATAAAGAAAAGCATATTGTAAGGAAAAGAAAAGCATACAAAAATAATTTTATGCTTTCCTTTGAATTTAGAGTCCTCTTACTTTTAGAAAACAGACCTTTGGGACAGTATATTTTAGCAATTTTGAGTACTAACCACTAAGACACTGAAACTTGATGCAGGGATATGCAGTCTTTGAGTTTCAAGATCCATATCCTTACAGCAACTTTAACATAGTAATGATCATATTCAGAACATGATAACTACATACATTTCATTAAATTTCATTGAGAATTACCCTTACTTCTCACAAGACTTGGAATCTTTTACATTTAAAATTTAAAGGTACATGTGACGTATTGCATGGAGCACTAGGTGTGGTGCATCAACAATGAATTTTGGAACACTGGTGAAAAAACAAAATGAAATAGTTTGAGAAGAAAAAAAGAAAAAAAATAAAAAATAAAGGTGAGGGCGCCTGGGTGGCTCAGCGAGTTAAGCCGCTGCCTTTGGCTCAGGTCGTGATCCTGGGGTCATGGGATTGAGTCCCACATCGGGCTCTCTGCTTCGGCAGGGAGCCTGCTTCCCCCTCTCTCTCTCTCTGCCTGCCTCTCTGCCTACTAGTGCTCTCTGTCTGTCAAAAAAAAGGTCTTAAAAATAAACAAACAAACAAATAAATAAATAAATAAATAAAGGTGCATATGAAGTCTACACAAACCTACCCACATTTTTTCTGAAAGCTAACACACTAATGCCCCTAACTGAATTCTCCTTAGAAGCTGCATTTTTCTAAGTAAGAGAAATCAACTGAAGACAGTTTTAAATACATCTAACCAAGAAGACTGCAATATTCAATCAAGTTAATATTATCAGTGTGGTGATTATTTGAATATCTTTGATATCATACCCATGCTTCAGAATTTCAAGATTCACTTCACTTTGAAAAATCAAAGTATACATGCTTTTTTCCTACTGTAATATAAAATATATATATTAAAATTTTATCAAAAAATTGAACACACAAAAGGAAAGTGCACACTTTACCAAGGATTTTGATAAAGACTTAACTTGTTTTCAGATATCTTAATATCTATGAAATATATAAAATATAAGCTAACTGTGAATGTGGTGTATACTTTACTATTTGTATGATAAAAGACTGCCGGTATATATTAGCATGAGCATTTTTAAAAGACAGAAGTATATATAATAAAAAAAAAATCAAACCAGGATCTGGGAAACCTATGTTTTAGCCTCAATCCTGCTTTTGTCTGTAAGCTCTGTCACTTGTTTAACTTTTCTCTCTCTTTTTTCTGTGACAAGTATCTTTTTTTGTTGTTAATTTTTTTTATTGAAATATAGTTGACATATAACTTTTTCTCTCTTAAATTGGGAAAATATGTTCCCTACCTAGTTTGTTGAACATAGAAATGTAGTTTTAAACAAAATCTATAAAAACATATGAAACATAATTTCATTATTTAAGTGTAATTTCCTTAGGGGTCATAAACAACTTCACTCACTAAACATTTGTTATCCAACATATGGCTCTCTTTCTTTTCTTCAAATTATCACATCTTGGACTTTTCTTCTACTGGGAGAAAAGGCAAGAAAGGGGAGGAAGAGATGGAAACATTTTACTTTTCCAATCCATCACTTTATTACCATAATTTAAACTATTCTAGTTGAAGCTTTTGAGGGAAATGATATTGAATTCAATACTTAAAAGCACGTGTTTGATGTCTTATGTGTATCTTTTGACTTTGAATCATGTATCATGATGTATCATGTGAAGTATCATGTGAAGAGTGAAGAATGAAAGCAAAAAATGCAACAAAAAATAGCTTATTCCATAAGTGAATATGCCAGAAAGTAGATATTTTACTGTGTGGATCGTTATTATCATCCCAGGCTCTAGTGTAATAGAGAATCTGGGATATTTATTATATGAATGAACGTCTCTATCTTTGCAAGAAAAAAAATAATTCTTATTCTTCATATACCTAATTATTTGCCATGGAGTCATTCTTACCACAAATTTTTCTCTGTCCCCATGTAATTGCTTTTCCCAGGGTTTCTAAATTAGGATTCATTGGCATTTTATCAAATGTAGGATTTGTAGTCATCCCTTAACTTGTTTGGCAAGTTCAGTGGTAACACATTTCTTCTACTTAATCAGGAGGTAAGGTTTCCAGAAGCATCTCAAAGATAGAAGGACAAGAGAACTTAAAAAAAAAAAAAAAAAGGCACTGTCCTTGCAAAGAGTTATATAAGAGGTAAGGAGGTTAAGAGACAAAACTGAACAAATGAGTTTGGGGAGAAACCTAGCCTTTTATAGTGTAAAAGGAAACAGAAGTACTTTTGGCCAGCCTAATGAAGGGTTTTGAAATTGAGGGTCCGTAGAGGAACCCTGGAATTAGAACAAGTTAAAAAAGTAAAGAATGTAGGGAGTGAATGGAGAGGGCTTGTTTGTCTAGAGTTGGTGCCTTAATAGAAAAACGGCAGGCCAGCAGTAATGTTGCGGCTGATAAATTGGCATGTATAAGAATGGGGACAGGAAAGCACAGTGCTAATGACAGTTAGAGATTTTTTTTTTAAAGGAGCACATGAACTAATCCAAAGGAGTTACTTAAAATTACAGTTTGCTCTTTTCTCTCTCTCTCTCTCTCTCAGAATTGTTTAAAGAGAAGAGGGAGAGGAAAAGGAAAGGTGTAATTTATAGGATGTACCTTAAGAACTATTATTAGAAGAATAAAAAAGAGAACTACTGGCAAATGTAAGTGCATTAAAAATGCAGTAATTAAAAGGTTCTACAAGAAAAAAGGAAAATCAGAGCTAACAGTCTTCTATTAACCTACTGTGATTTATAACTCACATTCTACTTTTTTCTTCTAGTATAAGTTCTCTGTTACGGTGTATGATAGCCACAGCAATTTTTTGTTGTGGTAACCCATACTGGTTGTAGTGAGTGGATCTTAATTTGTTTTTAATGTGCCTCTAGTTCATCAGCTTCAATTTCAGGGGGAAATTTCTCTGTGCTTCAAATAGCACCCAGTATAGCTATTGTGTATTTGCAACTGATGTCTCTTTTGGTAATACAGCAGTTATCAGTAAATAAGAAGAAACAATGAAATGTGTTACAACATTGAAGGAAAGGACAAGGATAGATATAACTGATGATGAAGTGTATTTATTCTGGGAAAACATGTAAATGTTGGGCAGTAGGAAAAGATACATTAAAGATAAATCTAGAAAATAAAGTGAAAATAAGATAAATGCAAGGAGTGTGATGAATCATTTCCTAAGGAAATTAACCTAAATTCCTGATGGATGGTTAAGCATTCTCTGAACTCATGAAAGCACTTGTGTTTCTAAATGTTAAATTAAGATATGCTCAAAATTTCATGAGAAATCAATACCGATTAAAATGCTGAGCATGTTTAGCAATGTTCTAAAGATTATGAGCATTATCCCACTTAAATACTTCTAAATAATATAGGTAGGAACGAATATATACCCTATGAAAAACTGATGTACAGAAATATGAAGAAGCTTGCCCAAAGTCACACAAGAAGTTAAGTGGCAGAGATTTCAAATGCAGGTGGAATCTGGTTTCATACACAGGTTGACTCCTGACCCTCTGTGTCCAAGAGAACCATAAAGATACACTGTTACTGTTGCAGTTGAAATTTTTACAAAGAAACCACTAATGGAACTGAAGTACTTCATTGGACTAGCACACCTAGCACATGTTGCTAAGAAAGATCTTCATGTTCTCTGCCAAGGCTGAAGATGGTCTCTCCTAGCCTCATTGCAGTGCACCAAATGCTGCTCAAATGTGTCAAAGTGCCTAGCTTATTACAAGGGCATTGACAAAAGTAGAGCAGAGGAGAAAAAGTAATAAGAAGAAGAACAACCTGATGTCTGTACTTAGGTTCTTCTTTCTTCTGCCATGTATGCTTTCTAAAATGTCCCTCGTTCCAGCTCAGATTAAATCCAATGAAATTTTGTTTGAAGTTTATTGTGTGCTACTTGAGAAATGATGATGTTTCATGAATGTTTTTATGTTATCTCCAATAGCCCTCGCACCTCATCTGTCCCAAGGACATCATGGAAAATAATTTGAGGACAAACCAAAGTACTTTCGCATCTTAATCATTTGGCATTGAGTTTACAACAGAAAGGGCAGGATGGATGACTTCAGTCACCCTGTTGTTTTGGAGGGGAAACATCTCAGAGGAGAGTAAATATGATAGCCTTTTTATCTTGAAACCAAACCAAAGGCATCATTTCCTTGTAATCCTTGGTGATTGGAGAATGAAAGACCCAATATGACGGTAGGAAGAGAAGATTTTATATTAACAGCAGAAATAGTTTAACATTTTTAGCAATATGAAATTTACAAAGTGCATAAGCAGATATAATCTCTTTTGATCTAACTTCCTGAGAGGCAGGTAGCTGTGTATCCACAGAAAAGTTGCTTGTTCTTTCTTAAATATCCCTCAATTGTAAAGTGAGAAAAACAATTATTCTCCTTGGGCAAGTTACTTAACCCCTCTATTCCTCAGTTTCTTCATTTGTAACATGAAATGATATGATGAGGTTAAAATATAATTCTGCAGATATTCAACTGTTTTTCATCTACAGAAATGGCAATTTCATATGCTTCAACCTAATATTTGTAGTGTTGTAAAGATGAATACACTTAAAACAGGGCCATGACCTTAGTACACACTCAGTGTTAATTTTATAAATATGATCTCACTTCATTCTTAAAATAGTCCTGTGACAGATAATTGGGTTCCACCTTTGGGTATAAATTTATGTGAAAAAAATATACTCTTTATGGATTTATAAGGGGGGGTATGTAGCTTTACAATAAATACCACTGCAACATAACCCTTTGTCCTGTGCTTTCTAGGCTCCTCAATGTATTATATTGTATCAGCCAGCTAACAAGGTCTCTGAGCTGCTTTTCCCTCCCATCCAAATTTGCCATCCACTGGATAGGTCAGTAGTTTTGTAGTTGAGGTTTTAACAAATACTTGTGTGACTTTGTTTACCTTATAAAATGGCTTAAGGCCAAAAAAAATAAGTAGCTTTATGCTCATCAACTTAGATAGGGGTATAAAAGCATGTCAGAGGAAATTTTTTAGTGGATTCAGGTACTGCTTGGTTAAAAAAATAAAGTAGAATTTATATAATATAATGTACAGGAAGAAATAAAATCAAAGTTCAGAGTTATTTGTTTGTATATTCTGATTATTTTCTGGAAAGTTTTTCCATTTTGGTTTTAATTTCTAAAATATCAGTCACAGGACATATACTAAAAACTGGAATGATACAGAGAAGATTAGCTTGGCGCCTGCACAAAGGATGCCATGCAAATGCGTGAAGTGTCCCATATAAAAAAATTTAAAAATAAAATAAATAAAATAAAATACAAATTGTAAGGTCCTTGCCAGTGAACATTGTAACTTTGCACATATGCATATGATATGTGTACAATATGAATTATAAATATGCAAATAAGTATGTAATATATACACTCAATTGGTACATATTAAAAAGGAATAATTCATTAAAATTGAAAGTATAGGATGCTAAATATTATGGAGACAAAATGAGTAAAAGAAATACATTTTTTAAACTGTTTATAAAATGTCTTTGAAAATGAACCAGAAAAATCACATGCATATTTTGTAAAGTATTCTCTACTGTGAATAAATATACTATATAAAAGTCAAGGTATTATTATAGTTAACAAAACTTATTATTGGATTTTTTTCCAATAATTTTAATAGTACAATAGTTATTTTGGGTCCCTTTCTCTCTGAGAATGAGTAAACTAATTCAACCCTGTACATTATTATTTATTTGAGAAATAATATAAAATACATCAGGAATTTTTTCATAAAATCTATTTTTGCACATATGCAAAGTCTAAATGATTGAGATGGAGATGTCTTTTGTGAACCCTACCAAAAAAAAAAATCAAAAGAGAAATATAATGTAGCTATTTCTCCTATCCTTCTTTTTTCTCAAATATAATCATTCCAGAGGATTATTATAATTTTTGAAAGAATCGAAACTAACAGAACAGTAATCTTAGTGAATAGGAATTTTAATAATTGAGTATTCAACATATTCTCTTATTTGACTGAAAAATAATTTTTCTTTTATTACAGTATGTGTGTATAGTGTGAGAAAGTGCATGTGTCAAAATGCTTGAGGCTGGTATTTTTTTATTGGGTTTGTTGGTTTTACCTCTAGGATTTTGTTTCTAAAATGGTGACTTTAGACACGAACTGACATCATCTTCATTATGCCAAAAAGAAGACAAGATAAGAAAATAGGATTTGTTTGCCCAAAGTTATCTAACTAGAACTAGGAAGAGTTCAGATCAGGTCTCAAAATTCCTGTCCAGTGCTCTTTCTTTCACATATGGATGCTACTTACTTCTATTTACAAATCTATTCTAGAATTTAATCACTTCCATTTTTAATTTTTCCTTCTGTTAAATTGATATTATCAATTTGTTAAATTTATAACAGTACCATTGGAGTAGACAGAAATCTACTGAGCTAAGAAATAAGATACCAAATTTTGCTTGAGAATAACAGAAGGTTTTCAAGCCATATCTGTAATTTAAATTATTAAAATAGAGTCACCATTTATAGCAATTAGTAAAACATACATATCTGGAAAGTGGCTGATGAACAATAGAAAGACTTACAGATTTTTGTCTATCTCAATGACTTCATTTTCCATTCATTCTTGTTCAGGATACATAAGCTCTGTCAGCATATTATTTGAAGTAGAATTCAGCTACTGTGAAAGTATTTTTTAATAAAAATAGTTTTTAAACATCATGAAGATATCATAACTCACATAGAAAACCTAAGCAACATGAAGAAGTTTATTTTTTTTTTAAGATTTTATTTGTTTATTTGACAGAGAGAGATCACAAGTAGGCAGAGAGAGAGAGAGAGAGGGAAGCAGGCTCCCTGCTGAGCAAAGAGCCCGACACGGGACTCGATCCCAGGACTCTGAGATCATGACCTGAGCCGAAGGCAGAGGCTTAACCCACTGAGCCACCCAGGTGCCCAAGAAGTTTCTTTTTTAATTTAAAAATCCACTCAAACTGCTTCCCCAACTGACTCTTCCTTTCCCTTTTACCTTCCCCAATTTGCTATCTTGATTAATATCTGCCTAGTCTGTTCAAAATGATTTAGATACAACTAAGAGTTTACTATAAATTTGACCCAAACATACTAAAGAAATCCAGCAAACAAATATGAGAACAATGTATTTCTCACCTCAAGAAGGAAAATCTCATTGGATAAATGACAAACTGATGGCAAGGAAAACTAAACTAACCATCTGTCTAACGCAGCTCCCCTAGCTTTCCTTATTTTTCTTCTTGCACTTATAATACCTGGAATAGCACAAATTGCCTGTTTATTGACTTTTTCCCCCTCACTAAGATGCTAAACTCCATCAAAACAGGAACTTCAATAGATTTTCTTAAACAGTGCCTGACACATATAAATGCTTCCTGAATATTTGTAGAATGAATAAATAAATGAGAAATTGGTTGTTTGGGGAAACCAAACTAAACTTAAAATAGTTGTTTTTTTTTTTAATTTTTTTATTTATTTGACAGACAGAGATTACAAGTAGGCAAGAGAGGCAGGCAGGGAGAGAGAGGAGGAAGCAGGCTCTCCGAGGAGCAGAGAGCCCGATGTGGGGCTCGATCCCAGGACCCTGGGATCATGACCTGGGCCGAAAGCAGAGGCTTTAACCCACTGAGCCACCCAGGCGCCCCTAAACTTAAAATAGTTTTATGGTTAACAGAATAAAAAAATATTTGTTGAAAATATTTCTAACATGTCTGTAATGAGCATGGCAGTATTTAGATTGTGATTGAGTTTCATATTCCCTTTCAGGGTCATATCACTGAATATCACTTCTTATTATATAGTATAATACATAAGTCATGAGAATTACAGTAAAATCCATACTGACTTTATGACTGACCTTGTTTGGAATAAATCTTCAATTTGGATGTGATTTCTTATAATGGGCCAATTTCCCTGAAAAGCAAGTCAGTAAAACATATTGATTAATTGAGAACTGTAGTTAATTGGGATTTTACTAAAATTTATTTTTACTGGCACAGTAAAATATTTGTCAAATATGTGAAGTTTAGTTAGTTAAAGTAGACTTGTTATTTTGTTTTTAGTTACTCAATAAAAAGAGAATTTTTCAAATAAATATGTAATATGCAATGATTTAGAATCTACATAACAGACAAATAAGCAATTTAAAAATATTACAAGTTCTTCTCATTCTCTTCTTTTTCACCTTCCTTTCCATCTTCCCTTCTCTTTCCTTATCTTTCTTTCCTGAATAATTTAGTCCCAAACTCATTAGATGGGGATAAGTAAGGTTAGCATCCATAGAGAGTATAGGTGGGGAGAACTTAGCAGCCTGAAGAGCAGTGTTGGAGCTCAAGAAAGATGAGAAGAGCATCTGGTGGGGAGAGGGAGGACTGGGATGTTCAGCAGCAATAGGATAATATAGATGAGGAATTGATCAAATAAATATGTTAAGCATAATTGGGAGATAGGGTTTCCACTGTTGTAGAAAGAAGTTACAAATATGAAAATAAAGAAATTATGTTGGATCCTGTGGTGTTGGCTTAAAAATGCACATATCAGTGTGAATTCCTAGTGTATGGATATAGATATACGATATATGTTAATATGTGTATTATGGAAAAATAGATAAATAGATGGATAGATGAATTTTTCCTACATATATTTTCTTAGTTCCAAATCCTGAGAACAATGACACACCCATAACAATGGGCACACCTACCTCCCAAATCTTGGTTTCTAAATACCATTTCTGAATAAAAGAAACTAGGACTGCTTGGAGAAGTAGCTGTTTGCACAGCTGGAGCATGAGAAAGACGAAAAGAGCCTCTCTTATTGTACAAAAATATGGAAGTACTAAAAAAAAAAAAATGCCAGGGACATGTCAAAGAAAGAAGAAGTCAGAATAAAGGTGATCACACTGCCCATATCTGAGACTATTAGAAGATCAAAGTGAATAATAATAAAAGCATATGATAATCAATTGGATAAAATGGATGTCTATGAGCTCATATTTATATTAGTAAGTTAGTAAGTTGAAAGTTAATGTACTTATCCATAATATACTTACCAAAAATTCTTTTACAGTGATCACCTTAATCATGAATTAATACTAACTTCACAAGTAATGTACCAAATGATAGGATACTCTGAGATGAACACAAAACCCCTTTCATGATTCTTCAAAGACAGACAATTTAAATCCAGTAATAGGAAAGTAGAAGATAAACCTCAAACAAGGAGCATCTTGCAAAATAACTAAGTTGTAATTTTTTTAAATGTCAAATCCATGAAAATTATGGGGAAATTAAGGAAATTTAGATTAAAAGAGACTAAAGAGGCATAATAATGAAATGCACTGCTTGATTCTGGACTGGATCCTTTTGCTATCAAGAGTGTTATTGAGGGATGCCTGGGTGGCTCAGTCGGTTAAGCGGCTGCCTTCGGCTCAGGTCATGATCCTAGCATCTTGGGATCGAGTCCCACATCAGGCTCCTTGCTCGGCAGGGAGCCTGCTTCTCCCTCTGCCTCTGCCTGCCACTCTGTCTGCCTGTGCTAGCTCTCTCTCTCTCTCCCTCTCTCTCTGACAAATAAATAAATTAAAAAAATAAAAAAACCACAAAATTGCTAATAAGAAAGAAGATAAAAAAATAAAAAATAAATTAAAAAAAAGTGTTATTGAAACAAGCAGCAAAACTTAAATGCAGTCTGAGGATTACATGGTAGTGTGTATCAATTTTCTGAATTTAGTGGCTGCATTTAATTTACAAAGAGATGTCCATGTTTGTGGGGAAAATATGTTCAAGTGTTCAGTTGTTACTACTCTCAAATTATCATAATTCTCAGATCATTCAGGAACAATATTATTTGTACTGCAGTTACAACATTTTTGTGACTTAGAATTGTTTCAAAGTAAGAAAATAACTTAAAAAATTCAAATTCAACATCTTCCATGAAATTTTGTCATAATCCTAAAATAGTGTTCAGGTTATAGAAAAGTCATGTGTATTTCGTGAATTTGTATAATACAATCTGAGGTGTAGACTGCAGCCCCCCCCCCTTTTAAAATAAGGTAGATAAATAATTAAAAAAAAGAACAATATGCTTTGTGGGGTTTCCATTGAAAACAATTAAGATTTCTCAGATGTTTGGTACTAACGGTTTTAGTGATGGTTTTCTGTTTTCTTTTGTTTAAATGTGAAAGGTCTTTTTATTTAATTTAGTAGGAAGGAGTTAAATCTCTGATAGGTATTAAAATATCAATGAATATTATCTAAATGGGAAATTATGAAGGGCTCCTTGGAGCTCAGTTGGTTACGTATCTACTTTTGGTCAAGTCATGATCCCAGGGTCCTGGGATCAAGCCCCATGCTGTGAGCCTGCTTCTCTCTCTCCCTCTACCTGCCACTCCCCCTGCTTGTGCACTCCTTCTCTCTCTCTCTCTCTCTGACAAATAAATAAATAATCTTTAAAATGAAGTTATGATACTTCCTGAGGGGCAGAAAACTTAGCAGAAATAATATGTGGATAGATAACATTTTTATACGTACCCACATTACTATAATACAGCCATTTTTAAATAGTATGGCAGATAATAGAAGGCAGAGGCTTAACCCACTGAGCCACCAGGTACCCTAATAAATAAAATCTTTTTAAAAAATTGAAAATTACAATATTAAGTTTGTGTGGCATAAAATATTCTACTTGTATTTGAATGCTTGTTTAGTTGGTCAATCAAGTAATAATTTTTATCATATCTGGCATTTAAAATAGCTGAAAGATTATCATAATTAACCTAACAAGGGATCACAGAAGTTGACTATGTTTTCCTAAAGGCAAAAAATGTTTAAAGGAGACTATCCTTCGAATATTCTTTTCCCTTGTTTTGGAGAATACTCATTCTTATGTGGAATTGAGTTGTGGGCATGAAGGGTTTGGAGTATGACTGGAGAAGTTAGGAGTATGGAAGCCCCAGGATATCTGAAATTTGCTATGCTTTCATAGAAAAAAAATTTCCCCATGTCTAAATATCTGCCAGTCTTGGGGAATTCCTCCTAGTCAGGCATTGTGATGTACTAATAGAAGCAAAAATATAACAATAAGACCTCTTACATTTCATGGACTCTTTCTTAACTTGTGAGAAAATTAACTTTTCATAAATATAACTTGAAGAAATTTATGGTGTTCACTTAAGAAAAGAGAACTCTATATTACTAAAAACAAGATAGGCTAAGATCAGTAAAATGGTATAGAGGGTTCAAACTATAATTCTGCTCTATAAATATGGAAACTTAGACAAATTATTTAATCTCTTTTGTGCCTTATTTTCTTCATATGTAAAACAAGGGTAATAATTATACCTAAATCATGGGGTTATTATGAGCATTAAATGAGACAGCACATGTAAATTGCCTAAAGTAGTACCTAGGACATAAGAAACACTCATAAATTCCTATCTCTTATTATAATTATTTGAGATCAAATTTGCTATCAAGCAAAAATGGAAGCTACACTAAGAAACCACGATTTCTGGGGTGCCTGGGTGGCTCAGCGGGCTAAAGCCTCTGACTTCAGCTCAGGTCATGATCTCAGGGTCCTAGGATTGAGCCCCGCATCAGGCTCTCTGCTCAGTGGGGAGCCTGCTTCCCCCCCCCCCCCCCCCCGCCTGCTGTCTGCCTACTTGTGATCTCTCTCTATCAAATGAATAAATAAAATCTTTTAAAAATGTTAAAAAATAATAATAATAATAAAAAGAGACCAGGATTTCTTAGAACACATCTTGACTGATCATTCTTTGAATGTATTATAATATATTAACATATAGTGTGTTATTTGCTTCAGGGGTTCAGGTCTGTGCATCATTAGTCTTACACAATTCACAGCACTTACCATAGCACAAACCCTCCCCAATATCCATAACCCAGGCACCCTATCCCTACCCCTCCACCCCCCAGCAACACTCAGTTTGTTTCCTAAGATTAAGAGTCTCTTATGCTTTGTCTCCCTCCTCAGTCCCATCTTGTTTCATTTTTTCCCTCCCTAAACCCCATGACCTTCTGCCCTTCCTCTCAAATTCCTCATATCAGAAAAATCATATGATAATTGTCTTTCTCTAATTGACTTATTTCACTTAGCATGATACACTCTAGTTCCATCCATGTCGTTGCAAGTGGCAGGGGTTCAGGTTTTTTAATGGCTGCATAGTATTCCATTTTCTCTATATACCACATCTTCTTTATCTATTCATCTGTTGATGGACATCTAGGTTCTTTCCATAGTTTGGCTATTGTGGACACTGCTGCTATAAACATTAGGGTACACATGCCCCTTCAGATCACTACATTTGTATCTATAGGGTAAATACCCAGTAGTGCGATTCCTGGGTCATGGGGTAGCTGTATTTTCAACTTTTTGAGGAACCCCCATACTGTTTTCCAGAGTGGCTGCACCAGTTTGTAATCCCACCAAAAATGTAGGACGGTTCCCCTTTCTTTGCATCCTCGCCAACCTGTCATTTCTTGACTTGTTAATTTTAGCCATTCTGAGTGGTGTGAGGTGGTATCTCATTGTGGTTTTGATTTGTATTTCCCTGATGCCAAGTGATGTTGAGCACTTTTTCATGTGTCTGTTGGCCATTTGGATGTCTGTTTTTCAGAAATGTTTGTCCATGTCTTCTGCCCATTTCTTAATTGGATTATTTGTTCCTTGGGTGTTGAGTTTGAAAAATTCTTAATAGATTTGGATACTAGCCCTTTATCTGATCTCATTTGCAAATATCATCTTCCATTCTGTTGGCTATCTTTTGGTTTTGTTGACTGTTTCCTTTGCTGTGCAAAAGCTTTTGAACTTGATAAAGTCCCAATAGTTCATTTTTGCCCTTGCTTTCACTTGCCTTTGACAATGTTTCTAGGAACAAGTTGCTGTGCCTGAGGTCGAAGAGGTTGCTGCCTGTGTTCTTCTCAAGGATTTTGATGGATTCCTGTCTCACATTGAGGCCTTTCATCCATGTTGAGTCTATTTTTGTGTGTGGTGTAAGGAAATGGCCCAGTTTCATTTTTCTGCATGTGTCTGTCCAATCTTCCCAACACCATTTGTTGAAGAGACTGTCTTTTTTCCATTGGATGTTTTTTTCTGCTTTGTTGAAGATTAGTTGACCATAGAGTTGAAGGTCTATTTCTGGGCTCTCTATTCTGTTCCATTGATCTATGTGTCTGTTTTTGTGCCAATACCATACTGTCTTGATGATTGCAGCTTTGTAATAGAACTTGAACATTGTGATGTTGCCAGCTTTGGTATTCTTTTTCAACATTCTTCTGGTTATTCAAGGTCTATTCTGTTACCATATAAATTTGGGAGCTATTTTTTCCATTTCTTTGAAAAAAATTGATGGTATTTTGATAGAGATTGCATTAAACGTGTAGATTGCTTTAGGTAGCATAGACGTTTTCACAATATTTGTTCTTCCAATCCATAAGTGTGGAAGGAGTTTCCATTTCTTTGTGTCTTCCTCAATTTCTTTCATGAGTACTTTATAGTTTCCTGAGTACAGATTCTTTGCCTCTTTAGTTAGGTTTATTCCTAGGTATCTTATGGTTTTGGGTGCAATTGAAAATGGAATTGACTCCTTAATTTCTCTTTCTTCTGTCTTGCTGTTGGTGTATATAAATGCAACTGATTTCTGTGCGTTGACTGTATACCCTGATGCTGTATATAATTCCTATATAAGTTCTAGCACTTTTGGAGTAGAGTCTTTTGGATTTTCCACACAAAGTATCGTATCATCTGCAAAGAATGAGAGTTTGACCTCTTCTTTGTCAATCCAGATGCCTTTTATTTCTTTTTGTTGTCTGATTGCTGAGACTAGGACTTCTAGTACTATGTTTGATAGCAGTGGTGATAGTGGACAGCCCTGCCCTGTTCCTGATCTTGGGGAAAAGCTCTCAGATTTTCCCCATTGAGAATGATATTTGCTGTGGGTTTTCATAGATGGCTTTGATGATATTGAGGTATGTATCCTCTATGCCTACACTGTGAAGAGTTTTGATCAAGAAAGGATGTTGTACTTTGTCAAATCCTTTCTCAGCATCTATTGAGAGTATCATATGGTTTTTGTTCTTTTATTAATGTTTTGTATCACGTTGATTGATTTGTGGATGTTGAATCAACCTTGCAGCCCAGGTATAAATCCCACTTTGTCGTGGTGAATAATCCTTTTAATGGATTGGCTAGTATTTTGGTGAGAATTTCTGCAACAGTGTTCATCAAGGATATTGGTCTGTAATTCTCCTTTTTGATGGGGTCTTTGTCTGGTTTTGGGATCAAGGTAATGCTGGCCTCATAAAATGAGTTTGGAAGTTTTCCTTCCATTTCTATTTTCTGGAAGAGTCAGAAGAATAGGTATTCATTCTTCTTTAAATGTTTGGTATTGTTCCCCTGGGAAGCTATCTGACCCTGGGCTCTTGTTTGTTGGGAGATTTTTGATTAATGCTTCAATCTCCTTACTGATTATGGGTCTGCTCAGGTTTCCTATTTCTTCCTGGTTCAGTTTTTGTAGTTTATACTTCTCTAAGAATGTATCCATTTCTTCCAGATTATCTAATTTGCTGGTGTTTAGTTGCTCATAATAGGTTCTTAGAATTGTATTTCTTTGGTATTGGTTGTGATCTCTCCTCTTTCATTCATGATTTATTAAATTGGGTCCTTTCTCTTTTCTTTTTGTAAGTCTGGCCATGAGTTTATCAATCTTATTAATTCTTTCAAAGAACCAGCTCCTAGTTTCATTGATTGTTCTACTGTTCTTTTGGTTTCTATATCATTGATTTCTGCTCCAATCTTTATGATTCCTCTTCTCCTGTTGGATTTAGGCTTTCTTTGCTGTTATTTCTCCACCTCCTTTAGGTTTAGGGTTAGGTTGTGTACTTGAGGCCTTCTTGTTTCTTGAGAAAGGCTTGTATTGCTATATACTTTCCTCTCAAGACCATCTTTTCTGTGTCCCAAAGATTTTAAACAGTTGTGTTTTCATTTTCACTTGTTTCCATGAAATTTTTCAATTCTTCTTTAATTTCGTGGTTGACTCATTCATTCTTTAGTAGGATGCTCTTTAGCTTCCATGTACTTGAGTTCTTTCCAACTTTCCTCTTTTGGTTGGGTTCTAGTTTCAAAACATGATGGCCTGAAAATATGCAGGGAATGATCCCAGTCTTTTGGTACTGGTTGAGACCTGATTTGTGACCCAGGATATGATCTATTCTGGAGAATGTTCCATGCACACTGGAGAAGAATGTGCATTCTGTTTCTTTGGGATGGAATGTTCTAAATATATCTGCAATGTCCATCTGGTCCAGGGTGTCATTTAAAGCTTTTATTTCCTTGTTGATCTTTTGCTTAGATGATCTGTCCATTTCATTGGTGAGGGAGGGTGTTAAAGTCACCTACTATTATTGTATTATTGTTGATGTGTTTCTTTGATTTGTTATTAATTGGTTTACATAATTAGCTGCTCCCATGTTAGGGGCATAGATATTTAAAATTGTTAGATCTTCTTGTTGGATAGACCCTTTGAGTATGATATAGTGTCCTTCCTCATCTCTTATTATAGTCTTTGGCCTAAAATCTAATTGATCTGATATAAGGATTGCCACCCAAGCTTTCTTTTGATGTCCCTTAACATGGTAAATTGTTTTCCACCCCCTCACTTTAAATGTGGAGGTGTCTTTGGGTCTAAAATGAGTTTCCTGTAGACAGCATATCAATGGGTTTGTTTTTTTTATCCATTCTGATACCCTGTGTTTTTTGATTGGGGCATTTAGCCCATTTATGTTCAGGGTAACTAATGAAAGATATGATTGTCATGCCATTGTATTGCCTGAAAGGTGACTATTACTGTATGTTGTCTCTTTTCTTTCTGGTTTGTTACTTTTAGGCTCTCTCTTTGCTTAGAGGATCCCTTTCAGTATTTGCTATAGGGCTGATTTGGTGTTTGCAAATTCTTTTAGTATTTATTTGTCTTGAAAACTTTTTATCTTTCTATTTTCAATGACAACCTAGCTGGATATAGTATTCTTGGCTGCATATTTTTCTCCTTTAGTGCTCTGAATATATCATGCGAGTCCTTTCTGACCTGCCAGGTCTCTGGATAGGTCTGCTGCTAATTTAATATTTCTACCATTGAATGTTACAGACCTCTTGTCCTGAGCTGCTTTCAGGATTTTCTATGCTTGTTCCCATTGCCAAATTAGGGAAAGTCTAAGCTATAATTTGCTCCAATATACCTTCTGCCCCTCTCTCTCTTTCTTCTTCTTCTGAGATCCCAATTATCCTAATATTGTTTAATCTTATAGTATTACTTATCTCTTGAATTCTCCCCTTGTGGTCCAGTAGTTGTTTGTCTCTCTTTTGCTCAGCTTCTTTATTCTCCATCATTTGGTCTTCCATATCACTAATTCTCTATTCTGCCTCATTTATCCTAGTAGTAAGAGCCTCCATTCTTGATTATACTTCATTGATAGCTTTTTTTTAGTTCAACTTGGTTAGATTTTAGTTCTTTTATTTCTCCAGAAAGGGATTCTCTAGTATCTCTAGTATCTTCTGTGCTTTTTTCAAGCCCAGTTAGCACCTTGATAGTCCTTCTGAACTCTAGTTCTGACATATTACTAATGTCTGTATTGATTAGGTCCCTAGCCATCAGTACTGCCTCTTGTTCTTTTTTTTTTTTTTTTTTGATGTGAGTTTTTCCACCTTGTATTTTATCCAGATAATAATAGATGAATGAGAGAACAAAATACTAAAAGGGTAACAATGACCCCAGAAAAATATACAGTGACCAAGTCAGAAGAGATACAAAACTGGCGGGGGGTAGGGGCGGAAGGAAGGAGATATATATATTTTTTCTATATATATATTGACTAGAACAGAGCCACACACTTGATTTTGGGTGTATTTTGGTCTGTTAGAAGAAACTGTCTCCCATGATTTTAAAGAAAGAAAAACGTGTGTGTGTGTGTGTGTGTGTATACACAAAAATAAGGTTATTGATGAAAGGATGGAATATGACTGTAAACATGAAAAAATTCAAAAAAGATTATAAAAAAGGAATTGATAAGATAAAAAGTTGGTTAAAAAGGGGGGGGGGAGAATGTTATCAGACTGGAGACTAGAACAAAATGCTAGATTTAGAGTATATTTTGCTCTATTAGAAGAAACTGTATCCCAAATTTTTAAAGAAAGAAAAACTTATATGTTAAAAAAAGAAAATAAGATTAAATACAATGAAGGGATAGAATATGACTATAACAATGAAAATTTATAACAATGAAATTTTTAAAAGATTTTTAAAAAGGTATTAATAAGATAAAATAGTTTAAAATTGTTAGAAGGGGAAAAAGGAAAAATTTAAAAAGTAGAATAAGAAAAAAAAAATCTAAAAACTTTAACTTTGAAAAGCTAAAGAATCGTGGGGAAAAGCCATGAATTCTATGTGCTGTATTCCTATGGCTCTGAAGTGTTGCAGTTCTCATTGATTGGTAAACTTGGTCTTGGCTGAATATTCTTGTTGATCTTCTGTGGGAGGGGCCTGTTAAAGTGATTCTTAAATGTCTTTACCAAAGGCAGAATTGCACCGCCCTTGCCAGGGGCCAGGCTAAGCAATCTGCTCGGTTTTGCTTTCAGTAGCTTTTTTTCCCTGAATGCTTTCTATAGAGCTTTGGAGGACAGGAATGAAAATGTTGACCTCCCAATCCCTGGCCCTGTAAAGCCGAGAGCTCAGGGCCACAGTACTCAGTGTGCCCTCAGAGAAAAGCAGTCAACCTCTCTCATCTCCCTGGTCTCCGGCCATGGTCCAAGCTCACACAGCCTGTGACCAAGCATTTCTATGTCTAGTCATGGCCCTGTTTGGAGTCTCCAAACCCAGTGGATTCCTGCAACATGCTCCCGCACCACCTCTCACAGAGGAGGAAGGAGGCAGTCTCCCCGGATCTGCCACTCGAAGAGCGGTGGCCTGATTATGCCTCGGATAACAGTTTAAGGTAACCTCAAGCTGAAAGCCCACTCCTTGGCTCCATCTCTGCAGCCAGCTTCCCACTCTGATACCTGTTAGCCCCACCACATCAGATATCCCTGGTCTTTTTGTGACCTGATGGGTTCTGAGACCACACTGTCCCCATGAGGGCTCCATCCCCAGCTTAGCCTCTGGAGCAACGTCCCTCAGTGGAGCAGACTTCTAAAAGTTCTGATTTTGTGCTTCAATGCTCTGTCACTTGCCAGGAGCTGGCCCCTCCCCCCGAAGACTCTCTTCCTGTATATCACCTCAGATTCACTTCTCCGCACATCCTACCTTCCAGAAAGTGGTCACTTTTCTGTTCCTAGAATTGCTGCTCTTTCTTGCTTCGATCTCCAGTTGAGTTTATAGGTGTTCAGAATGGTTTGATACCTATAGCTGAACTCCTGGGACTCAATAATATTAGGTTTCCTACTCCTCCACCATCTTGCTCCGGACAAAAAGGATTCTTAAAACTAGTTTGGGAACATCGATCCAATCAAGGTCACTTCCTGATTGGTTTAGTGGCTACACATCTGCCCTGGCTTCCCCAGCTGCTGCTCCTTCATGCCAGGCTGATCTAGTTCTCTTCCTTCCAGTGCCCACCTGTGGGAAGGGCATCTCATCTAGCACATAGCTAGACACCCGCATGCCGAGCATGTTCTCTTTGCACTCTGAGTAAATATATTTATTGGCCTATAGCTAACGTCGTATTAAGGCATGCAAGTATTCTTTTTTTCCCTATCTGTAGAAATGGCGATGATAATAGCAGTATTCCTCACAGCATTGTTATAAGGATTTAATGATAAAACCTAACAATTTGCCTGGCAGTCAAAAAACACTAGTTGTATTACTATTGTTTTATTATTATTATTATTATTATCTATATGATAAAGATCAGAGTCTGAGACATACATGTGAGGGTATACTTACAATTTTATACTATGATAAGAACAGAAGAGCTAACATTTCAACTATATTTAAGAAGGAATGCAGTTTTTCCAGATGGAGAGGAAGGGAAGAGCATTCATGAATTCCCCATGTGTTTTATCTAAACTTGAATTGTTTTCAAAAAGTCAGTGGGCCCACAGTTATTCCACTGAGAAAGTACTTTTGAATTGACCATGTCCACACAAACTAATCAATCAACAAGTAATTGAAAACCAAATCTGTGAAATATGCTGATAAAATGTAAGACAGCCTCCCAGCTGGTTTTCCTATATCCGCATTCTTTCTTCCTTAGCCTAAGGAACCTTATATTCATAAGGTTGACACACTAATCTTCTTAAATGCAGTTTTCATCATGTCAAAACTGCTGGAGAACATGGAGTAATTTCCAAATAACTGCTGTATCAAGCCCATATGACTGTGTCTAGCTTCAAGAATCATCCATAGTCTTGCAATTCAGAATACAGCACCAGCACCAACATCACCTGGGAACTTGTTAGAAATAAATAATCATACTTCAATCCAGACCTACTAAATTAGAGTCTGCAGTTTAACAAGATCCCCACGAATGCAAATTAAAGGTTGAGAAACACTACTACACAACATCCATTAATCTAAACCAAACAAAATCACTATCCCATTACACAACCCATGGTCCCATCAAAAAGAATGAAGTCCTTTCATTAATATCTCTGCATCCCAACAATCAATTGCTCATAATCTTAACACCACTAGAAATGCTTTATTTCCTTTCCCCCTTTATCTAAATCCTATCTGTTTCTGAAGGCCCCATGGAAAAAATCCCATACCTTCCATGAAACCAACACCATTTCAAGCCACACTAACCTTGCTGAACATTCCTGCATTTAGGTCAGTACCATTTCATTTCTTTTATTTATTATTCATCCATTATTCATTGAATAATCACTTTCTAAATGTTTAGTATTGTTTACTGGGCACTGTTGCATTGGCCAGAACGCAAACAAAAACAGACTTTCCCTGCCTTCCTTAAGCTCACAAATGGAGAAGAAACAGTTCAGTAGAGATGCCTTATGCTCCACAGACATATAGGGCAAATGGGTAGATATGGAGGTGCAGGGCCATATGGGGTAGAGCAACATGATTTGTGGTTTTTTGCTGTAAAAACTACCTAAATGAAGGGAGTAGTGCTGTTGAAATACATTAAAACTTTCTGTGGCATCAAATAGATTTAACATTTTAATTGATAGAGACAAGACAGAGATACTGTGCTTGGTTTCTTGTTAATTTTATGATCTTATAGATGATTAAGGTTTTTTTAAATAGGATGGCAATATGTCTTTCTTCGTTTGTTCAACAAATAGCAGAATTTTAAAAGAGCTCTTTTTGGACTCTTTAGGCTTCAGACATGGTATGCACTAAATAAATACTTGTTGATGGAAGACAAGTCTTTGATCTCGAGTCAGGGACTAGGTTTACACACATGGAACAACCATTGCACAAATGCAGCCCTTTCCTCCTACCGCTTTTCATGACATAAGGAAATGTTCATGAATTTGCAATGACACTTTGGTTTACTAGTAGTGTCTTTTGGATCAAAAAGTTCCTCTAGGGTGCCATGGAAGTTTCTGTTTCTCTGTAGCTAATGTTTTTGTTCACCAGAGACTGTTTTGGAGTATAGCCAACCAAATGGAACTGGCTAGTAAAAGCTTTTGTGGGTGAGCAGTTTGGAAACAAGTTTCAGGACCATTTGCCAGCTAAACCTCAGCAGGTAGAATTTTAAACAACATAAGTTAATAGAAAGGCTTCAGCTGAAAAAGCCTAGAGGAGCAACGAGAGAGAAAATGAAGTAGGTAACACCCCATGTTCTTTGAGGGTAAAAATCAAAGTTAGCTTTTCTTATAGTAGCAAAACTACCCATCGGCTCTTTGGATAGAAACGATGCTTCTGGGAGACAGTCACCCTTCAAAAGATTGCATGCTCCAAACAACAGCACTAGAGTACATTAAGGTTAGGTATTATGCAAGACCTTTTGTGAGCCTCTTGTTTCTTCCGTGCGATTCGAGAGCAGGATCACACAAGGAAATTTCAAAACCAAACTGGGTAAAAAGACTATAAATAACATAAACTAGAACGTTATAGGATCTGGTATTAAACAAAAAGTGCCCATCGCTTTGGTTAAAGAACCAGCAATTTCCTTTTACTTATCATCTTCAAATTAGGTACAACCTTCCCTTATCTTCTTCAGCAATCTTGAGGAAGGTGAGTATTCCCACATCCTGTGCAATTTTCTCTCCAACTTTTAATTTCTCTGGGTGCAGAAAAAAAAAAAAAACAACTCTGGACCCTTAATTGAGCAATTATTATTTCTTAAGTGAATATAGAGTTTGAGGATAGTGCCAACGTCTCCCTTTCATCCAGAGAACAAGTCTGACACAGTCAGCAGCATACGTTGTCTGGCAACACCCCAGCTTTAGGTAGAAGAGCCAAGCGAAGACTGAAAGGGAAACTCATTCTTCACCCCTAGTCACTCCCTGGCATCTACTGAGGTTCTTGAAAGAATGCCAATTAGGACCGATTTACATGTCTCCTTGGAGGTTTTAGATAACTCTTCACTAAGAACTGTTTGTTTTTCTCATTTAGACCATTTCTCCAGAGTAGGATTTGCAAACTTGCTGCTGAATATGCTGTTTGCAGATCATTGCTTGGTTTCCATACTGACATAAAGCACTGGTACTTGAAAAATTCATTAAGAAGTGACTCATCTGAACTCCCAGATCTCAATCTATGGAGTGATTTTACCACATTTTCTACAGTGTTGTTCCAGAATCCAAACAGCAGAAAATAAAGAGTCCGTATGCAAACAGTTTATAAACTATGCCTGGATGAGGAACTTACTGCTTCATAGCTTGAGCCATTGTTTGAGCAATTCTAATTGTTTTAAAATTTTCTTTATATAGAGCTGGAATCCACTTCTCTGAAACTTCTGCCATGTCTCTTGGTTTTCTAGATACTCACTGTCTCCTTTATATAAAAAGCCCTTCAAATATTTAAAGATAGTTTCCATGCTTCTCTTCCTCTGCAGGTTTCTCTTTAATTAAACTACTCTTCCTTAGGCTACTCCTAAGGTTATATGGCATCCAAACTTCATCATTAATGAGCAGATTTTGAACATAGTCTGATAATAATCAGCTCAATTAAAATTAAAAATATGTGCAACTGGTACCTTTAAATAATCTTTTTTATGTTTAGTTAAGTTTTGATTGAATACTATATTTAATGGTCTATAATACCTAAGATACAATCTAGAAATTGCTATTAAAATGTCAGACTAGTAGACCCAGCTACAGAAAGGATCTTTTTGGTTGCTTTTGTTAATGAAAATTTTACTAGACACTACTAAGGGGTGATTGAAAAATCATGCTGAAATATTACTGTTATCTACTGGTGTAAAATTTCTCACCAGAGAACTATGAGAACTTTGGGAGTAAATGTTTGCTATCTAAATACAAATTTTAGCAACCCCTAAAATTGTTAGGAACACCTTAGAACACTTTGCTTCTTAATTACAGTTTCCCAAAAAAATTTATTATACAGTATCAAATTAAAATATAGTTACTATTTGAGAAATTTCAAGCATTTATGAAAATATAATGAGCTAACCCTTTAAATCAGACTTGACAGTTTTCCTTATATGGGAGGAAGGAAGGAAGACATATTCCTTATATGCCTACAAAAGTTTCTCTAGTCTTTTGCAAAATGCTAACATGATTATATTTGTCCAACAATGTAGATGGTTAATATTCACCCAAGTGACATCAACAATTTAATGCATCATGCTTTTTCTTCTCATTAAAATTGCTATTACTGAAGCTCGACTAAATTTTCTTCATGCTTGGCCCTCTGTTTAAGTCTGATACCCTACAGTTTTCCTCCTATACCATCACGTTTTGCTTTGTCTTCAGTTAATTTTCTTCCTTCTCTTACCTGCTTTCAAGAAATAGAATGAGGCTCTTTAATGTGCCAATTCCAAGTATATTCAGATAAAATGCAAATAAATCAATAGGCTTCTTCAGGAAAGTTTACATTTGAATGTGAGAGGCTGTTTCCCTTACTCATTGGCTCTTCCACTGAGGTTAGATAACCCATTGTAGCAACTTGCTGGAGTGAGTTTCGAATTCGTAAAAAACTCCTGATAAAGGAATGGTGGCAGAAAGAGAGAGAGAAAAAAAAAATCAATGAAATAGGAAAGTCCAACTGTATATTCTTATCAAGTCTTATACTTGTCCAACAGTTACAAGCCTCTCTGAAAATATTTATATGTGTGGGTGGAGGCAAGTTGCCCATTAAATTGTAGGAAGTGTTATCAGATTCATCAGGACTTGGTTGTAAATTTGACTACACAGTTTTGGCTCATAGAGAAATAAGGAGAAAATATCTGATTAAAGTGTGCATTGCTGCTGAGGCAACTGAAAGTTGCCATAGCAATTGAGATGAAATGTGCAAGAAGTGAGATAATTAAATCTAACCCCTTTAGTAGTTTTGACAGTCAATGCACTGCCAATAGAAAAAGTTATCTATAGTATTAAGATAAAACACATTCCTCATAGAAAGTCTCCTTACTAGTATTTTGTTGTTCCCTTTCTAAATACATTGCTTTAGGTGTCTAATTTGAATGTTCTCTTTTAATAATCAAATACAGTTTTGACCTTGGTCTACAGCTGCCTAGAATTTCTGCTAGTTTATTGTATCATGGGAGCAGACATCTATAAAAAATATCCAATTTTTTTCCCCTCAAGTTCTTTTAAAAAGTATACTAAAGCCAAAGCTGTCATATTTGAGCTTAGAATTCAATAATATCTAGAACGTGCTGCCCTCTTCAGGAGCTGGTGCTAAAAAATACTTTATTTTTTTTTTAGCAGTTTAGAAATTATAAATATGAATTATAATATCAAATATTGTACTGATAATTATTTGGGAATAAGCACATCAGTAAAATATTTCTAGGTTAAAGATTTTTTTCCATTAAAATATTTCAAGAAAAATCAATAAATACAAATTTTGAAATAAATTATTAATATCTATAATTAAGTACAAAAATAGTTTCCTTAAAAGAAACTACACTCATTGGCAGAATTCCTGAATCACCACAGAATTTCAGAGTTCCATATTTTCTACCCAAATATTTCTTTAAAAATACAAATGTCTAAAAAAGATATCTTCGATGTCAAAATCTAAGTAGGACACACTTCAAATCTTAATTTCTCTAGGAAAAAGCAAATTTTGTGAACACCAATATTTGTCACTTAAGGGCACCTGGCTGGCTCAGTCATTAGAGCATGCAACTCCTGATCTCAGAGTCATAAGTTCAAACCCTACGTTGGGCATAGAGCTTACTTAAAAATATGTATTTGCCATTTGAAATTTTAGCTAGTTTTCATTTGTAGAAACATTATCTTTTTTGGAAATAGTGATTCAGATTACATTAACACGTGATAAATTTTTATTCAAATTTACTTCATTCAAATATAATCCTGAATGGTCTGAAATATCATTATTCAAAAATTCAAGTAAAAACCCTTTTCTGAGTATGTTATCTATTAAAATTTCTTTAGCCATCATCTAGTTTTGATAGAGGGGGGTTAAGGAAGATGAACTCATTGTGTTTTTCTCTAAGTTAAGTTTATAATATTTAAAAAATAATTAAGTAAAGGAATGGAAAATGACCAATATGTAATAACATTATCAGGATATGAGAAAAGCATTTTTTATCACATCTGGACATGTTTCTTTGTATTAGAACTATTGACATTAAGAAAGGTTTTTTGTTTTGTTTTTTTACCAATTATTAAATGTGAAAGTGTTGATTAAAAATCTTTAAATCTTTGTTTCTCAGTTCCTACATCAGATTTCCAGTTCAAGATTCCAAACAGGAAACTAATTTACATTTTTTTATAAATAGTCATTAATGTTGATTTCAAGAAAGTAGAATGACCCTCAGTTTTCCCTTAAAGAGTTTTAGGCATAGCTGTCCCATCTGTATCATTGAAAGATTCAACTGAGCGAAAGGGGAGAAGAATAAATAGTTAATTGGAAATATTTTCTTAATCCTATAATATTTATTTGGGGAAAATAAAATGTTTTATTTCTGACCTTGAAATTACTTATCACAACAACTGCTTAGTCTTAAAGTAGCTCTGTCCAAAGGCATGCAATATGTGTTCAATAATTCTTAGAACACTGATTCATGCTTTCTGCAGTGGATTTACTTCATTTTTGTTTTGCTGCTGATGCATTACATTTGGCGGTTAGAACCCCTGTGGATTGAGGTATAATAAATAGCAATATTTTCTTTGCTTTCCAGGGTATTTATGGCATAATGATAAATTTCATCTTTCCCAAAATGGTAAGTAAAGAGCTCTTTCTATATATGATAGTATTCAACACAAACAAGAAAAAGTGAATTGTTATAATAAAAGTGGAGTGACATTTGCTAAATATATTGAATGATCTGATAATTATAAGATAGCTTATACTCTTGAAATAAATGGATGCTGCATTCAAATTCTATAAGCATTCCAAAATTCTCACCATATATGCTACAGGCTCTTTGAAGGGAATATTAGGTTTCTGTTTTCTTTGTTGTATGGAATTTGAACACAGTGGAGTCAACATTTTGTTTTCTGGGGGTAATTTATTTTAAAATATACACAGATACAGAAATAAATGTGGTTTATATTCTATGAACATAAAGAAAAAGCGTATCTGTGATACATATTGAGAGTGAGTGAGTAAGAGTCCTTTGGAATTTTTACTGTTACATAAAAACTGATTGTAATTTATGTTTGACCAGGGCTTTGCAGCATCTGTGAATTTAAAAGTGTTTGTTTTTTAAGAGTATATATCATAACTTCTCCTAGGCAAGCTAGCTACTGTATGATTTTGTTTAAACACATAGTTTTCTTGCCTTTACAGTTTTATAATGCAAAAAGGTAATATTTAGTTTTAGTCTTAATCATAACCTCTTTACAATTCAAATAACAATAAAAATTAATTTTATTGAATGGGAAAGGTCAATGTAAAGTGATATTTCTCAGGAAGTTATTACTGTCTCCTATGAAGTTTTTTTTCCCCCAGGGGTCTTGGGTAGTCCCTATAAAAAGTAGGAATTTCCCACAGTAGAAAAAAATCTCTTTGAAATAAACCAATCATCAAAAGTACTATTAAGTGAAAAAGCAAGGCACAGAATACATATATTATATGTTGTGTACACGTGTGCATGTGTATCCAATGGAGAGAGAATTGAGAGCATACTGGTGGTAAGCTTAGAATAAGTTTCACAAAAGGTACACAAAACAGTGGGAATATGGGTGGTTTAATAGTCTTCACTACATCTTCATTCCGTATAATAAATATGTATTATGGGGTGCCTGGGTGGCTCAGTTGGTTAAGCATCTGCTTTCGGCTCAGGTCATGATCCCAGGGTCCTGGGATCAAGCCCCGTGTTGGGCTCCTAGCACAGTGGAGAACCTGTTTCTTCCTCTTTCTCTGCCCCGCTCCACACCCCCTACTTATGCTCTTGCTCGCTCACTCACTCTCACTCTATCTCAAATAAATAAATAAAATCTTTAAAAAATATATGTATTATTTTTGTAATCAGAATGAAAGTATTATTTCAATAGTTAAAACAGTATATTTATTATTAATGAAATATGGATATATACCACTTGTGCCAATTGCATAATCAAAATGATCTTATACAATTTTAAAAAAGCAAAAAACAAAAACAAAAAGACCCTTTCACCTAATCACAGAAGGAACCAAAAATAGAATTGAAGATTACTTGGATTAAAAAAAAAAAAAAAAAAAAAAGGGCGCCTGGATGGCTCTGTGGGTTAAGCCTCTGCCTTCAGCTCAGGTCATGATCCCAGGGTCCTGGGATTGAGACCTGCATCAGGCTCTCTGCTCAGCAGGGAGCCTGCTTCTTCCTTTCTCTCTGCCTGCCTCTATGCTACTTGTGATCTCTGTCTTTCAAATAAATAAATAAAATCTTGGGGCACATGGGTGGCTCAGTGGATTAAGCCTCTGCCTTCAGCTCAGGTCATGATCTCAGGTCCTGGGATCGAGTTCCGCATCGGGCTCTCTGCTTGGCAGGGAGCCTGCTTCCTCCTCTCTCTCTCTCTGCTTGCCTCTCTGCCTACTTGTGATCTCTCTCTGTCAAATAAATAAAATAAAATCTTTAAATAAATAAATAAATAATAAATAAAATATTAAAAAAAAGACAATGAAGTATTTTAAATGAGTTTAAAGCTATCAATTTTATTAATTTTACTATAATACAAAAGTACTCCTAGAATTCAGGAAATGCATGTGAAAAAATAAACATTTTAAAACTGAAATTTAAAAAATCTTCAGAAAATCTTCAGATCACATTGGTGTTTTGTATAAAAGAATGCGATATTTTATGAACTTTTTCAGAAGAAAAGGTCTAAGGGCACCTGGCCGATTCAGTCAGTAGAGCATATGATTCTGGATCTCACTGTTGTAAATGTGAGCCCCATGTTGGGTATAGAGATTACTTGAAAATAAAATCTGTTACAGATAAATAAACAGAATTTTTTTTTTTAAAGGAGAAAAGGTCTACCTACAGAAAAGCTAAAACATGAAGGTGAAACTTTTAAAATAACTCAAATTTTAAGTCAGTAAATCAAACTACTCAATAATAATAAAAAACTGATCTAAAATCTGTGTAGTTTACTCATCTACAACCAAGAATCATCTTTGCAAGTTTAATGTGCAAAATTATTTTAAGGTCCAAGATTAAAAGAAAGTATAACAGACAACTAGGCAATTATAAGAAACTTTTAGCAGAGTTTTTTTTAACCTAAATAATGTTAATAATTTTTTTAAAGATTTTATTTATTTATTTGGCAGAGAGAGAGATCACAAGTGGGCAGAGAGGCAGGCAGAGAGGGAGGGGGAAGCAGGCTCCCCGCAGAGCGGAGAGCCTGATGCGGGGCTTGATCCCAGGACCCTGGGATCATGACCTGAGCCGAAGGCAGAGGCTTAACCCACAGAGCCATCCAGGCGCCCCAATAAGTAATTTCTTAATCATAAACATAATAGTAGAACAAATAGAATATTTCTGAGATTAAAAATTTCTTCTCAAGAGTGATTTATTATAGGATGAAAACTTAGCATATAAGTATAAATTGCTGTTGTATCTCAAATATCCAGCAACTTTGGACATAAGCCAATAATTTTAGAAGAAATTTAGGGAAGAAAAAAAAAGTGCTCTAGCAGGTATCTTAATCCTATTCACTTTAATGCTTCCTGAATTCTCACTTCATCCCACTTGCTCTCAGTTTACACAAAATTAAAACAGAAGATGTTCTCTGATTGTCTAGCTCACAAATGAGAAAGTATACTATAAAAGCCATGAGGGGCAAGAGAAATGAACTAAAAAGTTAGAGTCTCTTCATAACTATTCATCATCTTTTAGAATTGAGAGACCAAAGACTAGCTGTATGATTTTGAGAAGATATCTCCTATACTTTGGGTTTAAAATTCCTGATGTCTTAAATCAGAAAGTTATACTGGAAGATTTTTTTTTAAGAAATCTGAATTCCTTTCTAGCCCTAGAATTTTATAATACAATGATGTATCTTTAAACTTACTATACAGAGCATAAGATAATATTGTGATACTTGGAGTCATTAGAATGAAAAGGTTTTAATGATTAAAAGGGTTATTTTCATTAGTTTGTGAAATTCTCCCTCTTCCTCTGCCTAATGCTCTGTCTGCTTGTGCTCGCTCTCTGTCAAATAAATAAATACATAAAATCTTAAAAACAAAATCAAACCCTCCAAAAACACAAATTATATTGTGTAAATGAGAGATTATATATTGTGCCTTTTGATAATATTCTTCTCATAGAACTAGTTTTTAAATGTGCCTAAAAGGGGCACCTGGGTGGCTCAGTGAGGCCTCTGCCTTCAGCTCGGGTCATGATCCCAGGACCTGGGATCGAGCCCCAGCCCCACATCGGGCTCTCTGCTCGGCGGGGAGCCTGCTTTCCCCTCCCTCCCCGCCTGCCTCTCCATCTACTTGTGATCTCTATCAAATAAATAAAATCTTAAAAAAAATAAACAATAAAAAATAAATGTGCCTAAAAATTTAACCTGATATTTCTCACTGTGCTTTAAGTAACACTGTAAATAATGTGAAGCAAAAATCTAGCATCAGTCTTTTCTAAAGAACGGGAAGCCAAATTCATACCTATCTGTATATAGAAATATATATTTCTCTTTTTTAAAAGATTTTATTTTTTAATTTGACAGAGAGAGAGACAGTGAGAGAGGGAACACAAGCAGGGAGGACTGGGAGAGGAAGAAGCAGTCTTCCCACCCAGCAGGGAGCCCGATGGGGGGGGGGGCTTGCTCCCAGGACCCTGGAATCATGACCTGAGCCAAAGGCAGACACTTAATGACTGAGCCTCCCAGGCGCCCCGGGGAATGTATATTTTGAATAGGTTTATTCTGCCAAGATGCTAATTTGATGTATTGGGCAATCAAAATTTTAATTCATAATTCTCTTTTTGCATCTACTCTATCTTTAGTACAACTGACATATCATGACATTTTAGAGAAAAAATAAATAAACTTTCCTCCATAACCTAGATCGGTTGAATGTAACAAATTATTGGATAACTAGGGCACCTGGGTGGCTCAGTGGGTTAAAGCCTCTGCCTTCGGCTCAGATAATGATCCCAGGGTCCTGGGATCAAGCCCCGCATCAGGCTCTCTGCTCAGTGGGGAGCCTGCTTCCCCCTCTCACTCTCTGCCTGCCTCTCTGCTACTTGTGATCTCTGTCAAATAAATAAATAAAATCTTTAAAAAAAATTATTGGATAACTAAAACAGCACCTCATTCCAATTATTTCTTTCTGATTTGTAACTATGCAAATTTAAGCAAGCCACTCATTTTCTGAATTATTACACAAACTTAATTGAAATGTAAATATATATTTTGTTTGACATGTATCTATTCAAACTAACTTTAAAATAAAATAAATCTTCAGCATTAACAAATTTTTCTAATAGATTAGAGATAAATGCCAACTATTTAAATAAAGCAAATTTCTCAGTGTAATTAATCTGCACTTCAACAAAATAGATCTTTCCTCTCATTCCCAATTCTGACTTAATGAACAAAGATTGAATGCATATTTCTGTGAATAGTCACAGCATCTAGTCTTCAATGAATAATAAAATATATTTTATTTCTGAGAACATTAATAAAAATTTGTTACTTATTTCATTAATAAAAAAAATTTCATATTGGAGTTAACTATAGCCAATAGTCATGTTGCCATTTATCTTTTAAAATTCCACAACAGTTTCTA